>JAQJVL010005668.1:0-33748 GCA_035578905.1 Stictocephala bisonia | reverse complement strand
TACTGTACTTAAATTTCAGAATATTTCTTTTTTAAGACAGTTGAAACAATAATCGTATAAATTGTTAGTTCAATAACAAGTTCTGAAATTCGATTGCCCAATTATTTATTTTTTTATCTGATTATAAAATTATTCGTTATGTTTTTATAATGTTCCCTTAAACATTCACAGTGGCAAAACACTGCAATAAATTTAATTATACAAATAATTTGTGCATAAATAGATGTGCAAAAGTTAATTATTCTGATATTTTGAATATATACAGGGTGGAAAGATATGGAAACGCTTTCACAACAACGTTATTTTTTACCATAGATAATTTGATCGTTTAATTTTTTTGAATAATTGTGTTCCATAAAGTATAATTTTTTATTTGATACCAAACTCGATCCAGGCTCACGTTAAAGATGTTCGATCAATGGTCCGTCTCCCTGAAAAGATGAAATGTCGCTAATGGAGTCAAAAAGTATGTTCTTTGTAACCATGATCAAGTACAAGAGTTCACTTTTACAAGTGAAGTCATACAAAAGTTTCGAAAGCGTTTCCATATTTTTTCCGCCCTGTATATACAATTCATATCAATGGCTTTTGTTTCCAAGCTCGTAAGAAACAAAGGTATATTATTTACTTGATGGGTTTAACTTACGAACTGTGTAGGTGGTTCTCCCACTCACTTGCAGATATATAGCTTACATATACAGGGGGGAGGGCTTATGGAAACGCTTTCACAACTTTTGTATGACTTCACTTGTAAAATTGAAATCTTGTACATGACCATGGTTTCAAAGAACATACTTTTTGACGCCATTAGCGACATTTATCTTTTTTGGGGGACGGCCCACGAGGAGTTGAACGAAAATCTTAATTGTAATCCTAGGTCGAATTCGATATCAAATGAAAGGTTTATTCAAGAGAATTCAATCAATTGTCACAAACCGGACTTCGAAAGGTTTATCCTTTCCAGAGTAGCGATCATTTGAATTTCAAAGTAACTAATTTGAACTTCAAGATGAACTTGAAGATTATTTCTCCACTATTTAACGGTTTCAAATAAATTATTCTGATAACAAATTATACTTTATGGGACACAATTAGTCAAACAAATTCAGTTATCAAATTATCTATGAAAAACAATAACGTTGTTGTAAAAGCGTTTTCATATTTTTCCACTTTGTATACAAATAACCACGAGTAAAAAGTATCACAAAAAGAATGTTCCATTTATTTTTTTAGCATGCCATCCAAGTTCCAAGTCAAAAAAAGTGGGAAAATGTGATTAAAGTGAATGTAGCAAAGAAAATAAAGATTTCCAGGAACGTCTCAAACGTTTACTTCGACAATCACAATCCGATGAATAGTTAAGACCCTAATTAGGGCTTTTGAAACATTGATTTCTTTGTACGTCTTCAAGTTGAGGGGCCACAAAAGAGATTTGCTTTGTGACTTTTTTTTATTTTCTTGGTCTCTTACAGGAGATTGACAAATTTAAATTAGATAAATTATGATGTATTAATGTTATTTAGTTTGCTAATGGTATTATACTGTCAATAGACTTACTAAGGATTCTGTGCCTATAGGTAAACATCTGTAATTGTAAGTAATAAATATAATAAACCAGAACACGCTCTACTAGGTTACCCGAAAGACTTGGTTGTTGAGTTAAAAATTTAAAAATTAAAGTAGCCCGTAAGATGACCCTTTTGTTAATCGTTATTCATTATCAGTAATATTCCGATCGTCAAGATGTGGGCGAATATGAGGGGCGAATGAGTGTGACGTCAGTGTGTTGTCATTCAACAAATTGTGAATCACGGATTGTAAGTCATAATCAAAAGTGACCAACAGTACATTACAGAATCACACACTAGAAGTACCTCACCTTCTCGAGTTGGCAGAAACGGTTTATGGGCGAGTTGGCGATGTAAAACAACTCTTTTCTATGTTATTCATTTACAACAGAAACATAAACAGAACCTCAAGAATCATGGTTTGTGTGTTACAATATAAAGTGGCTAACACTACGTAACAGAATCATACACTGGAAGTACCTCGCCTTCTCGAGTTGGCGGAAACGGTTTATGGGTGAATTGGCGATGTAAAACAACTCTTTTCTATGTTATTCATCTACAACAGAAACATAAACAGAACCTCAAGAATCACGGTTTGTGTGTTACAATATAAAGTGGCTAAACACTACGTAACAGAATCATACACTGGAAGTACCTCGCCTACTCGGGTTGGCGGAAACGGTTTATGGGCGAGTTGGCGATGTAAAACAACTCTTTTCTATGTTATTCATCTACAACAGAAACATAAACAGAACCTTAAGAATCACGGTTTGTGTGTTACAATATAAAGTGGCTAACACTACGTAACAGAATCATACACTGGAAGTACCTCGCCTACTCGGGTTCGCGGAAACGGTTTATGGGCGAGTTGGCGATGTAAAACAACTCTTTTCTATGTTATTCATCTACAACAGAAACATAAACAGAACCTTAAGAATCACGGTTTGTGTGTTACAATATAAAGTGGCTAACACTACGTAACAGAATCATACACTGGAAGTACCTCGCCTACTCGGGTTGGCGGAAACGGTTTATGGATGAATTGGCGATGTAAAACAACTCTTGTACTTGTTCTTTATCTGCAACATAAATATAACAGATCCTCAAGAATCACGGATTGTGTGTTACAATCACAGAATATATTCTAAACTTTGTTATAATTATTTTTATATTGTAGCGTGCACAACAGTTTCGTATAGCTTGGGTTTTATTGTTAATATTATAGAGTGCATAAAACTGTTATACAAGGTTATTCGTAGAGAAATGGTGTTAACTCTACGAATAATAACACCATTTGTTTGCCATACATATAGTCCATACATTGACATATTTAACTGAACAAACCGTACAGAATGAGTAAAATTGGCAAATGAACTTTATTCCTGGGGCTAAAGGTGTATAATTGTTTTATACACAGAGTCAAAGGAAAGGACTTCATGAAGACAAAAAGCTAATTTAGGAAAACATGAAAACGTATATTTTTACTGTTTATTTTGATTCGGTTATTTTTGTAAGGAAATAAACAACTGCTTGGAGTAGTCACTTGCTCGTGCTCTCTAGAAGCCAATCTACTTCTATGTGTATGAGATGATTCATTTCTCTGAATTAACTTTTCTGTATAAGGACAGATTTACTAGTAAAGTCAAGTGATTCTCTCACTAACGAAAATTCGAACTTATATCAACATGAAAATTCTACACAGTCAGCAATTTAACATATAACACATACATAGAGATCTGGAAGTCACCTGACCTTGGAAGGATCAAAAGAAGATAACTACCCACAATAAAATAGAGTTGTTAACACAATAGTCTTGCAAAGAAGCCGCCTCTCCGGAAATTTTCCAGTCGGGTGACACGAAAGGGAGAAGAGGATTTTCCCGGCCAGCGGGCTGCGAACTTCACGCACGGCGTCGCTTTAACTGGGCAGTCGTGCGATGCGGAGTCGTCTTAGCACAATTGCACGCGTGACATCAGGGTTATAGAGATAGGTCGGGAGTTGTTGCAGTCTAATGCTATTCATGGTTATATCTCACCTTTCGCGAGGTGATAAAGATACAAACATAAACCTCTTTAACTCCAAACTACCAAACTAAGATGCTGATGGCTCCAATTGTGTGTTCAGTTGATGACTAGAAACCGCTTTGCACTAATCAATGAAACTGTCGAATATAGAGTATTTGTGGGAGAGACATCAATATTCTTCCTCATTTTCAAAAGAGGTTAGTTAAACAGGTCTGACGAATTCTTAAGCTAAAAATGTTCATCCCCACAGATCTTAAAAGCTTACTTATTTACTCATAAAAGTCTAGAGCATTTGTAACATGAAGAAAATCAGGGGTTGATTTTCTTAGACCTTATATGGACATATAAATAATTGGACAAATATCGTTTGTTATGTTAAAATAACTGGTTGTATAACAAACGAGGGACAAATTACTTTAGCTGCCCGCCAAACCCAAACTTTTTTCTATGCCAATAACTACCTAAACTACTTATATATTTACAAGAACATGTTGTTATTAGCTTCATTTGTAATGAAAGGACTTGCCTGTAACCTAACCTACACAATAGGTTTGTTAGTTTATGTGGAGAAAGAGTCTAGTCCATATTTTATATTGAGTGTTTAACACGTCCTGCAACATCTTTCATATCTCCTCTATGGATATTCGGTGATAGAAAAAGTTTGGGTTAGGCGGGCAGCTAAAGGAATTTGACCGTTTGGGAGCTGTACCCGCCCGCTTCGCCGGTCATAATATTGAGTTTAAAATATAATTAAAAAATGCAGCACACTTTCAGGTTACATTGTATCCAATTTATAACAGCTGATGTTGTGTATAATTTACTACTGTACTCAATTATTTTTAATACATTAAGGGTATATATAGACTACGTGTGTTTTTGGAGGTGAAAAACATACAATCGCCTTATCAATTTGTAATTTGGGTTTACTAGAGGTAAACCCACTACAGACGCAGTCAACTTTCATGTTTCTTCTATTCCGCACATTAGACTCTGATATCAGGTCGCTGGAATGTTTTATGACCTAACTAAGGCTGTTGACATAATATAATAATATTTGAATTAGAGATGTTGGAAGCTCTTGTCTTGATTCTTTTCTTTGTGGTCGAACCCAATCAGTTAAAGTTCAATTCACTGACGAATTTGGCTGTTTAAAGTTTTCTAACTTAACCAGCTCAAACATTTCCAAGGGGGTTCCACAGGGTACCATTCTTGGGCCCGTGTTATTTCTTTTATTTATCAACGACCTCTCCTGCGCTCCTTTAGATTCAAATATATGCCTTTTGCTGATGACATATCCTTGCTTATTTCTAGACAAAAAATTGAAGATCTTGAAATAAAGGCTTTTACAGAATCATCAACACTGCTCCAGTGGTTTCTTTAGAACCACCTTATTTTAAATTACAGCAAAACTCAAATTGTTCACTTTCTGATAAGAAACACTGCCAAAAGGGATGGTGTTAGGTTTTTGGTTGGTGATAATGAAATTTATAGGGGTTTAAGTGTAAAGTTCTCTGGTATTCACCTTTTTCAAAATCTAAAGTCTCACACTTACATTAATTAGGTATTTTCAGACACTACAGTCATTTTAACAACTTAGTATGGACTAATATACCCATGGAAGTTTGGGACTTATGGAGTGGAAGTTTGGGGTAATGAGACCACCTGTACTAACTATATATTTAAAATGAAAAATAGATAAATCGGAACAGTTTTCCAAAAGCCCTTTCGTCATTCATTCAAGCCATTATTTATTGCAAATAAATTTCTGTCATCCACCTCAATTTACATTCTACATACACTTTTATTTTTCAAGAAAAATATGACATTGAACATTACTTCAATCATCCCAACACAATATAATTTCCGTTCAACTAATAATTATAGACTACCTAACCACAAAACTTCATTTGTAAAAACCACCATAAATATAATGGGGTAAAATTATAAAATTCACTGTCGATTTACCTGGAACTGGAACAAACTGTCAAACGTTTTGGGAGATCATTGAAGGAGGTATTGCTTGCCCAGTTCCCATGTAGCGTCCGGGATTTTTCTTATAGTCCAAATAATTTTATTCAAAATATTTGTGATTCTATCTATTATTCTTTGTATTTGCTTGAGTAAAAGATGGAATAAGTTTCCTATGTAAATATGACGCTGTTATGCAGATATATATGTCCAAATAAAGCATGTTTTGAGCTTGAGTTTGAATGTTATCCCTTTTGAATGTATATTTTTTCATTGTTTATTGTTTTAAATACCAATGTTTATAAAACCAAATTTATAGTAAAACCTTGTACTTTATTGGAATTACTTCAATATGTAATAGTCTAGCTGACCCGGCAATGTTTAGCTATTACAAAAACGAGATTGTTGGTAATGTAAAGAAAGTGAATGCGTGCTTTAATCATTGATAGGCCTACTTGATATATTTTGGACGCCTACGGAGTGTTGAGCTATCATAGATAAATGAAATTATCCTTGAGCTTTTTTTATATTAATATTGTGCTATTAACAAACTTCAATTTTAAATTAGTTTCGTGCTTTAGGATTTTAATAATGTGTGCCTTTTACTTTACAATTTCATAGTTTAAAAATGTTACCCAAATTCACCAAAGGGAGGCCAGCAAACGAAGAAACTATATATTTACCGTTAAAAATATATATACAAATCAAATAAAAGTTTGGCTTAACGTTGGATTAGAAGTTATGAAACTTTTACTGGAGAACTTCCGTGTAAACTACATATGCAGTTTAGAGTTTTGCAGGCTGCGAAATGTAAATGTGTTTTACAGAGCTGACTCTAGAGCAGGTAACATAGAGTTGACCGTGGGAGAAACAGTCATTCCGTAAATCCACTCCAGCCTAAATTTTCAAAGGATTCCGTTAAGCCTTGTTAATAGTCATGGCAAAGCAAGATGAGAAGTTAGAGTCAATTGGAGTTAATAAAACAGTCTCTCCTTCAACTGCCCCTGAGATTATGGTAGCCTCAATGACATGTTTGGCTAACGCCTTGACTTGAAGTCCGTTACCGTTTTATTTTAGGTAGAAGTATCTTACGGAGCAGCGTGATTGGTATTCCCACCTTAAGACGGAGTGGATATTTCAGGTGGGTTCAGAGTATGGAGGAACTCCACAGGATAGTGAACTGCATCCTCCACCTCTACTAGACAATCAACTGACTCGTAAATCATCTCTGCAGGCAGCTGATCCAACAGAATGTTATTTATGTTGTTTGCACAGGAGCAAGTATTGCTCTTTCCGGTAGCCAAGATGGATCTATGGAACTCGTATCGTTCAACTTAGGATGAATATGGTTAGTAACATTTTGAATTTGAAAACAGTAAAAAGTGTGTCTGAAATGCAAATTTTATTATAGTTCTTTAACTGGCAATTCCCAATTTACAAGACAAGGTTTGAAAAGTGTTCCACTTCTGACTCTCCCATCACCTGTACTCTCATATTGACTTTTAAATTCATAACTTTTACTGCAGACCTTAAGTATGAAAACTTTAAACATGCCTTAACCTCATCGGCACGAGTACGTCTAGGAGCAAAAAAAGGTCTTAGTGCGCGTCTAAGAAAAATGAAGAATAATTGTGCCAAGTTTTACATTAATAGGTTTTGTGGTTTTTTAGAAATCGTGATCATTCAGTCAGTGGAATTTGGCTTATTCTATGGAAATAGAAATTCGAAATACAATCATAATAGAGATTTGGCACCTTTCTTTTGGAACAATGTTTAGTCATTTCACACTAAAGGGGGACGTCCTATTGAGGGTATCAATAGGGGGTCAATATTCTTTATGGAAGCCTATTCTTGTGATTTAGATTGACGGTTATAGTAAACTAAATTGAATGCCACAAACGGAATCCCGAAGGAATCACTATATAGAGGACCTTGAGAATTAAAAATAAGTGATGTTCAACAATTTCATTTTAACCTGGTTCTTGCAAGAGTAATGTGTAGAGTCAATCTTCTAACGTTGTTTTTAAATGTTTAATTGATGTAAAGCATGATTTTCATTTTGAGCTGGTTCTATTAGTACAATTTAATACAGTTTTATTACAATAAAAGTTTGTAAATATTGACTAATTTTACAAACTTCTTATGAAAATAAAAAATAATTTATGATGTTAGAAAGGCTTAGCCTTTAAGCACTATTAACCCATTAACAATTAGAATGAAATGTTTTAATAGGAATCATGTACCAGAACAAACTATTATCTCGTGATCTTGCTGCTTAGCTCTATGTAAGTACAAAGACGGATTTGTGGCGGGGGAGGGGGGTTGTAGAGTAAACAACAGCTTTAACAAAATCTGAGCAACAACCCTTCCCCCCTTGTTCTGATTATTGTTTGGCCCACTGTTTGTTAAGAAAACTTTAACAATCACAGATGAACAGCTTAAATACAAACAGTTAACAATTTATTTCAACTTAAAACGTTACTTTTGTCCGTTTTTTTTATCATAAGTTACGAGTGAGTATAATATCATCGAAAGTTTAGGTAAATAAGTGTATATTTGTGATGTAGTCTTTGTTACTAACAAAGATTCATACTCAACTGATACTTACGAAGGGAGCTTCTGATAGAATCCGAACCATGCATTTTCGACATACTTAAAATGTTTATTGAGATCTCTCTCCTTGGACTATTTATTTAGAACTGGCCGCCACCAGTACGGACACCAGACTTTTCTAGTAGTTTTTCACATCGATGGAAACCATTGTGACAATCTCAGCAACAATAGGACACAGTACTGAGCCACGGAGCCGACAAAACTAATTTAAGAAAATGTTGGAGGCAAATAGTTTATATAGTTTTTTACGTTAACTTTATTACATTATGTATATTATTCTGAATTATTTGGCTAAAAATAATTAGTACCTTAAAAAAATCTTTTACTAAAACAAGATACAATATAGTTTAGAAAATCTATGTTAAAGTATATTAACTAATGGTGCTTTTTGTTAAATAGTCTGTTACTTTTTTTGCAGTGAAGGACTTTTTTTAATTTGGCATTGTTGAACCCACCCGCCCACATATACACGTACAGTGTGGTATGTGGTATCTATTGGCTGGATCAATTGTGATGTCATTATCAACGAATATTATGAAAATTTAAGAAAAATCATTGATCTCAAACTTAAGAATAAATCCTAAAAGTCCGTTGTTAGATATTTACCTATCATAGTAAATAATTTTTACGAAGCAAGTGGCAGTGCAAGAGAGGGAAAATATACTGGAAAAGAATTTAAACTGGTTGATAGAAGGGACAATGAATTATTCACTTATTGTCCAAAGCCATTAAAATATAAAAAAATTTTGCATTTCTGATTGAATTATGGAATAGTGATTTCGATCCCAAACCATTTTTCATTAACATATATGAAATTCTCGGAAGTGAAATTGTTTCTGAACGCAATTTCGCCTATAAAGTGGTTGCGAAACATAAAAATGCCTACCAGATACTCTGCAAAAGCTTGAGAACGGGGGTTTTTGCTTCTAAGCTTGTTATCAGACTGAACTAACCGATATGCTTAGCTTTATTCTAAAAAGTGAGATAATACAGAACTAGAATATTAGATATAGCAAGAAAATTAGTTCTATGACAACTCGAAAATTAATTGGATTTTAACCCATTAGTGCGTCCCAAAAACAGGACGTAGGGTAAAACAATAATATGAGAGGGAAATTCTTTATTTCTATGGTTTGTGTTGGCATCACTGCATCCAGCAGGAGGTAGTGGTGGGAGAAAGCACATGGTTCACTTCTAACAACATAACCTCTACACTACAGATGACAAAATGTCCAGTAACAATTTTCGTGTCACGCATGAGGGGTAAGTTATTTATATTATGATTTTCTATGTAGTTATAATTATGTTCAATGCTATTTTTATGTTTACTAACTATATGTAGAGTGAATAAAAGTCAGTTTTCAGTAGTTTTGAAAGACACTCCTATGTTTATTTACTGGTTTTCTTTATGAGTCCTATAAAAAGGACACTATGCACCCAGACTTCAAATGGCCAATAATACGTGTTAGGCTATAAACTATTTATTTCTTGTTTAGTTTGTCCATACTCAGTTAGCCTATCAGTATTACATTATATTCTTTTAATTGTTATGTATTTATAAATACATACCAATCTATCTTTAACCTAACCTAAGTAAGTGATATGTATTTATAAATACATACCAATCAAGACATTAGCCTTATGCAATAGCTATAACATAAGGCTAATTTTCATTATTGGTTGTGTTGGCCTAGCAATAGCATTATTTTTAACAGTGTACATTTATTATTGCAGTTTATCCGTCGCTGACATTCTGTCGGAGCTCGAGGCCACTAATGATGATCAAGAACGTCTCATATTCGTCATCCCACCCATCGACGGAGTTGACACGGATGTAGACAGTGACCTCTCAGATGACGATCAAGAAGGCAATCTCAACCATCTTGGTCGAAATATACTTTCAAGCATCTGTGAAGTTCAGACAGCCTGCAAAGATGACAAAGACATAGGGTTGGAGGAACACAAGTCTCAGATAAGTAGCCCATCAACTTCTTCTCTAATATTACCAAGTACTTCTTCAGGTTGTAGGGCATCAAAACAACCTCAACGTAAAGTTAAAACTAATAAAACATTCACTGTTATGAGCGATTCAGATGACGAAGATGAACCATCTTTGCCAAAAATATCAAAACCAACAAAAAGGAGTAAAGATATACCAAAAAATAAAACAGCCAAACAATTAGCGGCCGAGCTCAAAATGGCCCGTATAAATCAATGGAAGGCCGACGAGCCTAGTTTTTCTCAAAACATACAATGTGACCCAACACCCTGTTCTGATGAGGCTATGGAATGTCAAACTCCTTTAGAGTTTTTTTCACTATTTTTGTCTAATGACATTTTAAATTTAATTGTTGATCAAAGCAACTTGTACGCACTGCAGAAAAATGTTGACTTAAATTTAACAAAAGAAGAATTACTAGTTGTTTTTGGAGGTTTGCTTATGTCAGGATATGCAAAATATCCTAACAAGAGGATGTATTGGTCACGCGAAGATGATGTACCAAAGTTGCTTTCAGAAAGCATGCGTTGTAACAGATTCGAACAAATCCTTCGTTTTCTCCATTTGAATGATAACACTGCTTTGGATCCAAATGATAGGCTTTATAAATTGAAGCCTATAATTGACGCTCTAAACAAATCGTTTACTCACCATGGAGGACTCGATGAAAAACTGTCTGTAGATGAAAGCATGATCCCATACTATGGAAAACACTATGCCAAGCAGTACATAAGAGGAAAACCTATACGTTTTGGTTTTAAAAATTGGGCAATATGTTCATCCAGTGGTTATCTTTATGCATTTGAAATTTATACTGGAAAAGATCCATCCCGGGTAGCTAAATTTGGACTTGGAGGCGATGTAGTGACCCGATTGCTCGAAAAAGCTGAAGTGCCCAGTGACAGTGGTCACAAAATATTTATTGACAATTTTTTCACCTCAGTTCCTCTCATAAAGTACCTGGCAAAAGAAAAATATTGCACAACCGGAACTGTGAGAGCAGACAGAACCGAACAATGTCCTTTGTTAAATCCAAGTGATTTGAAGTCCAAAGGGAGAGGGTCGTATGATTTTCGCTCATCTGATGACGTCATGCTTGTCAGATGGGTAGACAACAGTGTAGTTACTGCGGCTACCAACTTTGAAAACCTGTCTATTGGAATGACAAACAGGTGGTCGAGAGAAAAGAGAGCTAAAGTACAGGTAGCTCAACCCACAGTATTCTCTTCATATAATAAAGGTATGGGGGGCGTAGACCTCATGGACCAAAATGTTGCGGTCTACAGGACGAGAATGCGCCAACGAAAATGGTGGTGGCCAATATTTGTTTACCTTTTTGACGTGTCGGTATCAAATGCCTGGATTTTAAACAAAAAGCTTCTGCCAAAAGACGATACTGTTGGCCAGCTTTTAAAATTCAGAAGAAATCTTGCTCTAAATCTTTTGAAGAAGCATGGAAAGCCATCAAGTCAAGGCAAAATAAAGCCAAATCCCATGCAAGACATTCGATTTGACAACCAGGGTCATTGGCCTACGCAGTACGAGAAACAACGGAGATGTGGACTCTGCAAGAAAAAGGCATCGTTTGTGTGTTCAAAATGTGATATTGGGCTACATCCGAAGTGTTTCGAGGGATACCATTCACAGTAAATGAGTTATCCAAACTGGTTCGGTCCAAACAACATTTGAACAATTCTTTTTTGGCATTTTTAAGTTTTGTAAATCTGTATTTTACATTGTAAATTTTAAATTTTGACTTCATACAATTGAAATTGTTTTAATAAAGTATATTTTTATGTCAACGCTTGTTTTGTTTCCTTGTCCACCAAGTAAATATAACACTGAAATAAATAACATCAGGACGACTGAATACGCCAATGAAAAAGATGTCTCCATGCATAGTGTCCTAAAAATAGGACGCCCTTTTTTTGAAAATCTGTGAAGGTAAAAATTTTTTTAATAATATTTTCATTGTTAAACAATTGTAACTAAATAGTTTTTAGAAGAAAAATTAAAATTTTTGACGAAAAAATCTTTATGCACTAATGGGTTAATTAGTTTTCCACATTAAAACTATTCAACCTAGTAACATAGCAATTCTAACATTCAACAATATATTTGTAATATTTTAAGTTGTTAATTTAAAGTGTGTTAACACTAGGGAGGTAAATTGTGGAGATCCGCCTACCAACGGCCTGGGAGTGGGGCAATGCAGATAGGCGAATTCACTATGCACGTTCGCCTTGCTAGACTTTCTCCCAACTGGTTTAACACGAAAATAGAGTAAGATAAATCAAGGCAAGAGCCAAAGGAGTGCCCGCCTGTTGTAGTGCTATGGAAATGAGGGAAAGGAGAGGCGAGATGGCCACGTTTACGTGTGGACACTGTACATTGGCGATTTACATTGCATCGGTGTGATTTGTAAATTGACCACTTATAATAATACATTATAACACATTATAAATAACACATTATAAGTGTATAAGTGTACACTTGTAAATTGGCCATTTATAATATATCGGTGTAAACTGTACATTTGCGATTTACATTACATCGGTGTAAACTGTACATTGGCGATTTACATTACATCGGTGTAAACTGTACATTGGTGATTTACATTACATCGGTATAAACTGTACATTGGCGATTTACATTACATCGGTGTAAACTGTACATTGACCATTTACAATACATCGGTGTAAACTGTACATTGGCGATTTACAGTGCATCGGTGTAAACTGTACATTTGCGATTTACATTACATCGGTGTAAACTGTACATTGGCGATTTACATTAGATCGGTGTAAACTGTACATTGGTGATTTACAATACATCGGTGTAAACTGTACATTGACCACTTACAATACAATGGTGTAAACTGTGCATTGGTGATTTACAGCACATTGGTGTAAACTGTATATTTGCGATTTACATTACATCGGTGTAAACTATAAATTGGCCATTTACAATACATCGGTGTGTAAACTGTACATTGGCCATTTACAATACATCGGTGTAAACTGTACATTGACCACTTACAATACATCGGTGTAAACTGTACATTGGCGATTTAAAATACATCGGTGTAAACAGTACATTGGCCATTTATAATACATTGGTGTAAACTGTACATTGGCCATTTATGATACATAGGTGTAAACAGTACATTGGCCATTTATAATACATTGGTGTAAACTGTACATTAACCACTTACAATACATCGGTGTAAAGTGTACATTTGCCATTTACAATACATCGGTGTAAACTGTACATTGGCCATTTACAATACATCGGTGTAAACTGTACATTGGCCATTTACAATACATCGGTGGAAACTGTACATTGGCGATTTAAATTACATCGGTGTAAACTGTACATTGGCCATTTACAATACATCGGTGGAAACTGTACATTGGCGATTTAAATTACATTGGTGTAAACTGTACATTGGCTATTTACAATACATTGGTATAAACTTTACAATGTTAAAACCTGTACACTGACGATTTACAATACATAAATGTAAACTGTAGATTGGAGATTTACAATACATTGTTGCAAACTGTACGTTAATGATTTACTATACATTGTTGCAAACTGTACATTGTTGATTTATAATACATTGTTTAAAACTGTACATTGATGTATGTTTAGACACAATTGAAACAAAATAAATTACTTTACATTATCTTTTTCTTGGATTAATACATACATTTATTTCATATTACTCTTCCTTAACTTTATAGGCTATAAACAATAACCTAACATTTATTATGTTGGAAAATGTTCATAGTTAAATTCATAGCATTAGTAATATTATTAATTAGTATATACAGTAACATTAATAAATCATATATTATTATTTTGTTTTATAAATCTTGATTTCAGGATATCATTAATTTTTGATAAAAAAATCATTTTTATTTTGTATTCAATTAACTTTGACTATAATATGTAAATTTAATTTTAGCTAATATCCATTGATTTTTTCTAATGAAAAGTTGAATCATTAGAATGTAAGAAAATTGATGAAGGAAAATAACGCACACATTTGTCATTCTTAAATCACATTGGTTAATAGATCCACTTTCTCAGTTATCTACTGGAAAGAGTTGTTTATAACAATTGCCTTACTTTTTTGTATTATGTAACGTTGTTTATATAATTTTTTCCAATGGAGTTTGGGTTGAGTGATTTTGTAAGACGAGTTGTGACAGGTTACTCCACCTACTTACCCTTCATGCACAAGACCGTTGGGTTTGTTCACATCAAAGTGAGGGTGGAGACGTGTTCGTCAGTCATCAGCTCTCTTACTCACTGACATTGTGGGTGGGAGAATCATGGGCGTTCACAGTCCAGGGTTCGAATCCCCACTGAGATTATGGTTGGTAAATTACAACTTGAATAAATTACACGGACAGGCTAGCGGCCCATGTTAACTGGTGAGTGAAGTTGTTATTTTTTAAAGTTGCTTTGTAATATTCGAAGGATCAATCTTTTTTCGGCATGACCCTACAAAATAACAAAATATTTAACAACATACAAACATGTAAGTATTTTAGGTTACCATATATTTAAAACATTATGACGTAAAAGTTAAAAATAGAATTGCATTTTTTTAAATTTATTCATAATACTAATAATTTGAGTAAACAGATTTTTAAAATATGATCTTTTAGTTCTAATTTGAATTTTACGTATACTGCTATAATTTTCTCTTATGTTAAGTGGCATTTAAAAATTGTCCAATATATGATTACGATTTTTAATAAAATTCTATTTATGATTATTTATTGTATAGGCCTACACTTATTATTCTGGGATTTATAGTCTTCTTGACCGTCATTTGAGTGTGTTCTTATCTATGTACTGTATATAGTAGCTAAGAATTAACCTTTAATAAATTTTATTCTTGTTCTCTCACCACTTGTTTCAACAAATCACATCATCCTAGACAAGATGCATAACATGTCCTTTCACGGTCATAGCATTTATAATCATATTACATAAATTAGATTGAATATAAATTACTAAACATTATATAGTGTGTTTTGTGTAACATTTTAAATACTTCTGTGAGAATTAATACGAATTTCAAATGTCGTAAATTGAAACAGGAAATTAGTAAAGGGTTTACGCAATTCAATTAACCAATGAATTTTAAATTAAGTTTCTCCTGAATTCTGTATGAAATGTCGGTAGTTGGGTTCAACACTTGCACCCACTCTGACGGCGCGGCCCGCCCAGCAGCCACCCGCCCACATGACGACTTCCGCTCCCTGACCCGCCGAGGTAATAGAATAGCTGTTAACAATAGGCACATACAGGCCCACCTACAAGCCCTCTGACGTCATTCCTGATACAATGACATCACTTTCACGTATGTCAACCAATTGAATAGTAAATATTACTGATATAGCCAAACCATCTTGTGTTAGAGATGGTTTGCAGATTTACGTTATTGATCACTAACATATTCTAGCAAAAAATACTATCCAATATCCTGTGTCTGTTCACGGATAATTCCTTCAAATATATTCTTTTTGGATGTATTATTTGTATACATTTACTTTATGTAAGTTATGCATATTTATTTTGATAATACTAGAAAGCTGTATAAGAGCTAATACATTTTGTGTATCAATATAGGGGTTTTAGTGAAATTATTGTTGAGGTGTAGGTATTATGGACACAGTAATACAGTTAAGTAAAATACAGTTTGTATACGTAACATATAATAAAATTACAGGTCCTCAACCTGTTTTCGACAAACTTGGAGAGTCTTATATTCATTCATATGTAGGTAATATACCAAAATGACATGTCCTCAACCTGTTTTCGACAGACTTGGAGACACTTAAAGTCATTCATGTGTAGGTAACATATACCAAAATGACAGGTCCTCAACCTGTTTTCGACAAACTTGTAGACACTTAAAGTCATTCATATGTAGGTAACATATACCAAAAAGACAGGTCCTCAATCTGTTTTGACAAACTTAGAGACATTTAAAGCCCTTCATAAGGTAAGTAACATATACCAATATGGCAAGACTTTAATAATTTGTAGTGGACTAACAAAATCGGATTTCACGTAAAGCTGTAGGTCCCTTACTTCCCCTAGCTGTTGGGATATTAATGAATGGCTCTTTCAAAAGGACAGTCGACCTTAGGTAGTTACAATGATTAAACTCATTCATCTTCATTCATAACTCATTCATCCCTTATATTCACCCACTTCTCTACAAACAGCGTCTTATTGATGAATAATGAATAACAATAATAACGTATACCCAACTGGCAAGACCTATATTTGTGTGGAATAACATTTGCCATATTGACAAGTCCTCATTTTATAGTGAACTAACGTATACCCAACTAACAATTTCTCAATTTGCGATGAATTAACGAATACCAAATTGACAATTTCTCAATTTGCAATGAATTAACGTATACCCAACTGACAATTTCTCAATTTGCGATGTATTAACGTAGGCCTATACCCAACTGACAATTTCTCAATTTGCGATGTATTAACGTATACCCAACTGACAATTTCTCAATTTGCGAAGAATTAACGTATACCAAATTGACAATTTCTCAATTTGCGAAGAATTAACGTATACCAAATTGACAATTTATCAATTTGCAATGAATTAAAGTATACCCAACTGACAATTTCTCAATTTGCGAAGAAATAACGTATACCAAATTGACAATTTCTCAATTTGCGAAGAATTAACGTATACCAAATTGACAATTTCTCAATTTGCAATGAATTAAAGTATACCCAACTGACAATTTCTCAATTCGCAATGAATTAACGTATACCCAACTGACAATTTCTCAATTTGCGATGTATCAACGTATACCAAATTGACAATCCCTTAATGTTTAATGAATTAACGTATATAAATTACTTGATTTAGAGATTCGTATACAAATGAAAGTAAGATGAAAATTGTTTTGTTTTTATAGTCATATATTTTTACAGCTAATATTGTTAAATGAAATAAATATTAGTAGTGTGGCCACCAATACCTCATCCATTGTTGAGTTGGTTGACTTTGATTGTTTGCTTTATATTTCTTTTTATATTTTAATTTATTGTTAAATTAAAATACTCGTCTGAAAATTACTAATCTTTAGCACAGCAAATTTAAAGCCTTGTGCGTAATCTATCAACATGCGAACGAATTTCCTATAGTTGACTTTTTTAACAATATAGTTTTTTACCATGGACGAAGTTTTTAACGTATCTTCCAAAAGTTTAGGAATTTAGATTTGAGAACAGAAGTGTAATGAGGAGTAAGAGTTGATTGGCTTTTCCTTTATAAGAATACTACTACTCATTTGTTAAGACTGAAATTCAGACTAAGGATTAAAGTAACTAAATACGATAATGTTTAAATGGATACATTTTAATTTAAAACACTTCTTAACTACCATAAGAGTTAACTTCTTAACTTCATCACATTGCAATGATATATAAAAATGCTTTGAATATTGTTATAATTATTAAATTAAGAATCGTTTACAAACTTAATTGTCTAATGTCCATCTAACGATTAAACTAGTAACACAATTAACTAGTAAGTATTCACTAAAGTGTGTAATCATTTGGTTTGACAGTAAATTTAATGTCCGTAAACTTACCTTTGACGTTTCTCATTACCTACTACGCCGCACGTAATCCTATTTCCTGAGACCATTCTCCACAGCCTGCCTGATCCTAAATCGGTTTCGCTTCCCGTAAAATATGTCCGGCCGAAAAGCTGCGGTGAGGCTACGCCCCCCTTGGCTGTCGTCGGCTGACCCACGGCCCATATAACATGGTTTTGATGGGCGGCTCACCATGTAGGACGCAAACCACAGCGTTACTTTTGACTGAGTTACTACCGCATGTTCGCAAAATGGAGTATACAAAATCTGAGAAGAATGGTTGTGCAGGAAACAGAACACCAACGCTAACATAACTTTTAAGGTTCTACAAAAGAAAAGGTAGATCAAATAGTAATTTGTTATTCAGGAAGGGTACTTGTAGCCTTGTCAATGTCCTAAGGAAACCTATTCCATTCGATAAATTGTGATTTTAACTGTCTAAAAAAGGTTATAAAATCGACACGTATGTGTGCAGAACGTATATAAACATAATGTATGCATGAATTTATGTCTTCATAAACCCCAGATACTAGTGATAGAGTTGTGACCTTTCTTTTTGGGGTCTTTTTCGGAATGTCCCGGAATTTGTTTAGCAATGATTAGTCGTTAAACGAAATAGAAAGTTCATATGTATATACATGACATATTTATATAAACAATAAACACGTTAACTTATATTTATTTAATTCTTACCTAACCTAACCTAACCAAATATAACCTAACAACTCATGATGGAAGTGCTCACAACTTAACTTAAATACGAGAAGGTTTCGACACACGTAGTAACAAGGCTTTGTTGGATTACCTAAGAACGAACTCTCAGTTTGAATTGAACAATTCACATTTACCTACTTATTTGTTTATGACCAACATACTTCACTGGAACGAGACAAATATCACCGTTTTCAAGACATAATTTATATAATATTTTTCACTACACTACTATGAGTTTAGCTGTTTTCGTTATGTGTATACAACCTGTGAAACATCATATTTTCAACAGCTGTCTATTGTTTACTACCGAAAGTAACATTGTTTACAACCGAAAATTTTCCACAGTCAACAACACCTGCTTTTATTCCGTAGTGTAGTGAAAAGTATCGTTCAAAACTCGAGTGAAAGTGTTTTGTATGTTCTCGACCATTTGAAGTGCTCAACAAGTCTCATATGGTCTCGAACATGCAAAACCCCACTTTCCACTCTTGTTATGAAATATACTATAAAAAGCCACCATTACAGATGTGCTAAATTTGGTTTAATAAACAAGATAAAAAATGCGATGTTAATTTTGTAAAAAAATATTCATAAAACGATATGTAATGTAAATAGTCTTTGCCCTGACTTAAGTGTTATAAAGGGCCCCATGGGATTCTGAGACTAATAGGGTCCTATTTAAGAAACATATTTTATTAGTATATCTTGTATATTATATTACTGCTCAGATATTTCATTATTTTAAGTATTTCAACCTCAACGTAAGGAGTGTTTCTTTCTAGCCACACCTCAGTTTCACTCTAAAAATCAAAGTTTAAAATCCTATATTTGTTATTTATTAGGTATTTCTTAAACAAATAATTCACACGTAACAATCATATTGTACGATGATTGCGTGGAACGTCCCCTCAATACTGTACGTGTGGGATGGTGTACGTCTAATATAATAAAAATCAAGAGTTTAGTACATTGAATGTTTATTAAATTTTATGACAACCTTTAAGTGGTGACAACGTACATGATGTAAAGACGTAACTACGTACATGATGTAAAGACGTAACTACGTACATGATGTAAAGACGTAACTACGTACATGATGTAAAGACGTAACTACGTACATGATGTAAAGACGTAACTACGTCTTAGACGTCTCTGACTTCACAAGTCATATCAGCTGGTGTTTAGACACATTATGAATTCAATTAACTAGTTCTTCGAGTGGTTCTATGAGAAGGCCCAGAAGTGAATGTCCCCATTAAATATCTCTGATTTCATTTATGATTGCAACAAATGAAAAATTCCATTTTACGTTTTTAATTCAGGTTCACTTTTTTATGTCTGATCTTTACCAACTGTTTACAATAGATCAAACCAATCACATCACAGTTACAGTGATAAATGCATATCAAATTGGAAAAATTAAATTAAAAAAAAGTTATAAAACTAACATAACCTGAATTAAAATAATAACAAGACATGGATGATGAATAAGGGTACTTTTTAAAAACACGTACTACACAGACCAGACCAAAAAAATGACTCACTTTTATTCATTAGAAACCAAACATAAGCTGAAGTTCATAGCACTTATGTCATTATTATTCATGAAAACATTACTACATCACTCGCCCCAATAATGTGAGTGAATCTGAATTCGGTTGACTGTCAATCTCGATTATCGGCTTAGGTTTATCAAATTAAATTCGTAATTCCTGTTGAGGCTTGTTTATCTTTCACTTGATATCCCACGTGATCGATTGATTTTGTGTTCGTTGCATTTTTTGTGGTTTTAGGGCTCCTGTTCTGCATGTTCGAAAAATTACATATGCGTTATGTAAATTTTTGTTTGTGATATTTCCATATTTTCCTTATGTTTTTAATCCAAAAAGGAAAAATTTACTCAATAGTATTTTTGTGTTTCAAAAGAACTATTTCGCTATTTTGACATCAGTTTTGAGGGAGTTTCTAAATTTGATCAGTAATCGATCTTAGTTGTGTGACGGTGACATTACGTCTTCATCAAATAATTTGGTTTCGTAAGGATAGTGTGTTAATAAATAGATATAAGGTAAGGATAGTGGGGAGGCCGTTATGGTCCGATGCATACTAGCGGACAACTTCCACATTATATATTAGCTATACCTTTCATCTGACTCATATAAGTGGAGTGGTGGTCGTTGTAAACAATGGATTTGGAACAGAGAGAGAAACTGACATTTTTATTTTTCAAATGATTTCATAAGTTTACAAATAATGTTTATTGCTTACTTAGCATTAAAATATTTGTTTACCACTTTACAAAGGTGGAATATATACAAAGTGGCAGCAGTCATTGGTGTGCATCGGCCTTTGCAGCGCATCGAGCGTCTGTGACTAACGTAATTGTCAAAGCGTGTCAGTTCACAGAAGAACAAAACTTTATGCCACTGATGCTCTTGTTGTATCTCTCTGTTCATTGTGGTGACGCAGTTAGAGCACACATTTCAGGTGAACGACGCGGACTGAATTTCTATGTAGGCTTGGATTTCCAAGCAGTCTTGGCTTTTCCCACAGAGAATCTCTAGTAGAGTCTATTTAAGTGCAGGATGGTATTCAGCCTCTTCATCTGAGACGTAGATACTAGCTGTTGTACAAGCTAGTAAAAGGTCTCTTTGACCGTCCAGAACTACTTGGTGGCATTTATTTTGCGATCCCCAGAGGAACTGGTCCCTTGACCGTGTTCCAGCGTAAATACCATTCCACGATCTACGCCTGTAACAGTAGAGTGTTTAAACTTCCGAGGGTGGGCATTGGCCTATTGAGGTTGACTTCTGTGTATCTGAAGATATGTTTGAGAAACATGTTCATTATTCATTTCTAAGACACCGATCGTTGAGATATGGGCGAGTATGAGGAGTGAGTGAGTGTGATGGGTGTAGATGAACGAGTGTAGTCATTGTTACTATCTGAGTTCGACTTAGCTCAGGGGAACTGTGAGATCTACAGCTTTACATGGAATCCGAACCACATAGTGTTGGTCTGATTTTCAGCTAACTGACAGTTATCTTCCCCACACAACATGTGAACCTTGACTTGACTACCATCCAACTTGGAAACACCAGACATCTCTGGTAGTGTCCACGTCGATGGCAACCGTTGATCGGACGCTGTGTCGGTATTAAGAGGACCGAGCATGGAACCTATCGCCTACAATATCCCAAACACTTTGTCCCCAAGTAGCTGGGTTACAGCACTGCGCCACTAGTGCCGACAGGTTAGGGAAGTGCTGTTTACTTTTGCTTTATATTTATATACTTCGTTGTTATTAAACTGATGGGTATTATGTATATTGCTATAAAACTGATTGTGTTATTGGTTCCCCTTGTGGTCAATTTATTATTTTGTTGGCATTAGAATTGTTTTATTGACGATATTTTTTCTTTTTGGTGTTACATTGTTGGTTACTTTGTTTAGGAAACTAGTTTGTTAATTTGTTGCTTTTATGTTTGATTGTTATTTTTTAACATCATTTACTGTGTGGATATGTTTACTGAATATGTTCTCAGTAACGTCGAAATATGTAGCTTTTTCATATCAAACTAAATTATTATATTTTACCTATTAGTTTGAAGAATTGTATCGTGTATATAAGTAGTCCATCTTGAGGAGTTCATTATTTTATTTGTTATTTTAATTGTTAAAATGGTGTAAACCATCGAAAGAATAAATTAACAAAAATAAATAAATGAGCTATCTGTATATACATGGTTATCTGCGTCCACTCAACTATATAAAAGGCATGGACCATCATTGGTACCCGATCTTTCGACTTGAAGATAATAACTGTTGTAAATATTAGAATTTTTTTTGCAAAGTTAAATCAATTTGCGACATCTAAACATCTATGGCAGTTCTCCTTGTATTTCGTTTCCTTTTATTTTATTTGGGTCTCCGTAACATTATTTTATAATCAATCAAATCAATAAGTCTACTATTTATCTACGATTTACTTTAATTGTATTAATACATTTTCGGCTACAATCAAACAGTAAGCCGTTTGAAACACATGAAAATTCAAAAGGAAACTCTTACACGATCTTGAGATCCTACATAAAGAAGGAAATATTACAGCCTCCCACAGGGGGTGGTCTGGGGAGGGGAGGGGTGGACAGTGCGGACAGTAGCAGTGAAATATCTCCCCTGTCCCCAAAGCCCAGTCGGAATATGCCGAGCCAAACACACTCAGTCGAAATCTTCCTTTTACACACATTCTGGACATGTTTTTAATACATTATTTATCTTTTCAGAAAGTTTCAACTGTTTTAAAATTGGATTCTTTCATAATATTTAAAAAAATTAAACAATAAAATATATAATAACTAAGTACCCTCCTTTTTATCTAGTTAACTACATGTTTCGGAGATTAGTCCATCTTCTTTGTCGTCTTTATAATTTTAAAAAACTTTATAACTTTTTTTGAACTATAAAAAACACTTTTAATAAAGTTATAAATGAAATATATCATACGTTTCACATTCGTAAATAAATTCATTAAGAATTTGTTTTTTTTATTTAAAAAATCAAATTATTTGTTATTATATTTAAATTAAAAATAATTTGAGGTTCATTTTTGTGTGACATACAAGGTGTCCCATAAGTAAAGTGCCAAACTCTGGGAAAAGGTTATATGGGTCAAAATAAAGAGAAAAAAGAATATTTTTTTCCAAAAACGCTTTGTTTACCAGATATCCGCCATTTTGAATTTTTTACAAAATAATTTGTATCTTTAAATTTTTCCAACCGATCTTTATAAAACTCTGTAATTGTGTTAAAATAACAGAGACCTACTGTAGAAAAAAAGTTCAACTTTGTCCAATTTAAAATTTGAAAATGGCGGCCATTTTAAACTTTTAAACCAAAATGGCGGAAAAACGGTAAATAATACAAACATTTACTATGAACAATTGTTTTTAGACAATTTTATTTCTAATCTGTCAACACCAAAAACATGACAATCGGACAAAAAATAACCGAGATACATTGAAATGTGTGTTAAGAGGTAGCAACAAATCCATTTGTTGTAAATAGCCCCAATCAGCTGATCAGCTGATTAAAATAAACTGATGAAAAAACATGTGGTTGTTGAGTTGTATTGTTGCATTGTTGTTATTATTGTTTTGTTTACTTCAAACGTCATTAATGTGATCAGGTTAGGTTGAAATTGTGTTTGTTCAAATGCCGAACCATAGTTATTCTTTAATTATTCTTGAGCTAACTGATATTCATTTTATTTATGGCTTAGCTAATGGGAATTCGCGTGAGGCATGCCGCCTTTACGCAGAAAGGTTTCCCAACCGACGAATTCATGTAGGAAAGTGTTTGTAAATGTGCACAGGAATTTGACGGACGAGGAACACTAAAATTTACTGAGAAGACTGGACGGGCTGTTTCTGTACAGACATTAAATAATCAAGAAATAGTTTTGACGGCCGTGGAAGAAGACCCAAGTACTAGTGTTAGAAGAATATCGCTTGAACATGGTATTACGAAAAGTTCAGTGTGGCGGATTCTACATAATCAGCAGTTGTATCCTTACCATATCCAAAGGGTGCAATGCCTAACTGATAGGGACTTTCCACCCCGTATTAACATATGTCAATGGTTCTTGCAACAGATCGCATTAATTCCTCTGTTTCTCTCCAACATTTTATTTACCGATGAGGCTGGGTTCTCTAGAGAAGGTATTTTTAATTATCATAATAATCACTCTTGGGCCGATGAAAACCCTCATGAAATATCACAAAGAGGGCATCAAGTGCGCTTTTCTCTCAATGTTTGGATAGGCATTGTTGGGGACAATCTCATAGGGCCATTGTTTTTACCCAACCCACTTAATGGTGTGTCTTACTTAAATTTTTTAACACAAGATCTTCCCGAACTGCTAGACAACTTACCCCTTTATTTGAGAAACAATATGTGGTTTATGCAAGACGGTGCACCACCACACTTTTCATTGGATGTAAGGCGACATTTAAATCAAGTGTTTGAAAACAAATGGATAGGGCGGGGGGCCCATCCCATGGCCTGCCAGGTCTCCTGACATTAATCCCCTGGATTTTTTTTGTATGGGGCTATTTAAAATCTTTTGTGTACCATACCCCTGTTGACAATATTGAGGATTTAAGGGAACGAATTGTAGCAGGTTGCGAGGTGATAAGACAAAAGCCTGGGGTATTTGAAAGAATGAGGGTGTCTATGACAAAGAGGTTGAATTGTGTCATAGAAATGAATGGAGGACACATGGAACATTTGTTGTAATTGATAACTTTTAAAAAGCTATCTTGTGTTAAGATTTTATTTTGTGTTTAATTAGTTTTCTCATTTTTTTAATACCATGATGTGTTGTCACTCAATAAATGGTTTCAATGTATCTCGGTTATTTTTTGTCCGATTGTCATGTTTTTGGTGTTGACAGATTAGAAATAAAATTGTCTAAAAACAATTGTCCATAGTGAATTTTTGTATTCTTTACCGTTTTTCCGCCATTTTGGTTTAAAAGTTTAAAATGACCGCCATTTTGAAATTTAAAATTGGACAAAGTTGAATTTTTTTCTACAGTAGGTCTTTGTTATTTTAACACAATTACCGAGTTTTATAAAGATCGGTTGGAAAAATTTAAAGATTAAAAATTATTTTGTAAAAAATTCAAAATGGCGGATATCTGGTAAACAAAGCGTTTTTGGAAAAAATTATTCTTTTTTCTCTTTATTTTGACCCATATAACCTTTTCCCAAAGTTTGGCACTTTACTTATGGGACACCCTGTATATAGCTTGATTTAAATTATTCTGTAAAATGTCATTTTGTCACCTTTATTCATCTAATTTAATATTTTTAAGTTTTCTTTTATATTTATGTAATTGGTTTTTAGAGATAACTTGTTTAACATAATTAAATTTCATAGTTGTTCTGAGTTCGTCATTATTGCTTGAATAAGTTCTTTAAATAATGATTGAAAAGGTTAACCAGTCTGTGCAGTATAACATTTATTAGTCAGAACAGTTGATTTTGTATATGTCAGATTGGGTATAGACATATGATTTAAAATGATAATTTAAAATTTTGTTTATTAATTTAAATGCATTTTTTTCTGGTTGCACAGTTTAAATAAAAGATCGTTTTCTAAAAGGTTTGTCGTATGGTCTTATTGAGTATTTTATTGAGTATAAAATATTTTCTTTTATTTTGGCGATTTTGTTTCTTTATTTTTTATGTAACATCTAAAAGTTGTATGAAACCATAGTTACCTCTTGTTACTAACCAGCTGCTGACTTTAAGCTCACCCGTTTTTAAGATTATGAATAAGTACTACCATTTTAAAAATCAAAGGTAGGCCTACTAAGGACAAATAACTTGGTTACATATTTTATACATTTTTCTTGTGTCACTAATTTTGATAAATTTGTGTGTTATAGGATTTTATTTCTATCAAATTTTTGATAGAAAAGAAAAACAGTGTAACACTGGTTAATATTGAGATTTATTTACGTTGCAAATCATATTATCAAACCATTTGAATCTACAGTATTCCAACCAAACGTCAGAACCACCGTATAACTAGTGTTACGCTATGCCAGGCCTCCCGGTCTCGGTTACTGACAACTTACGAGTATGTTGTCAAATAAAGTTGATTGGTTTTGTCGGAAGAAACCATACAAAATACTCCATGTGAAGCCACATCATAGGAAACGGCTGATTAAATCTTCTTTATTTCCAATCCTCTGAATACTGGAGAAATAACGATATCGTTAATTAATGTTGTCGTTTCAAATCAACTTTGAAGCTGTTAACTAATATAAGTTGGCTTTACACCTATTAATTTTCGAGATACATAATAAACTAGAGTTTCCATTTTATTTAAAGGAGTAAGGATGATGCAATATGGCACCATGCACGAACGACCTAAAAAAGTACGGATTTTTTAAAACCATGTTACTCAGAAGTACGATATATACGGGATGTTCATAAAGCCCGGGGACGGTTGAATATTGTTTAGACCGTTACAGATAAAGGTACAAAACTTTGCACATTGCTGTTAGACATAACAAGCTATTTTACCATGAATTAAGTGATCTGGCTCCCTACACTGATTACACCCACCCTTCCTACACTTACAATGGTATTGACCCACCCACCCTACATACACTTACAGTGATATCGACCCATCCACCCTCCCTACTTTTACAGTGATATTGAACCCCCCACCCACCTCTATACTTACAGTGGTACTGAACCACCCACCCACCCTTACACTTACAGTGGTATTGAACTACTTACCCACCCTTACAGTGGTACTGAACCACCCTCCCACCCCTACACTTACAGTGGTACTGAACCATCCACCCTCCATACACTTACAGTTTAGTTAATACTCTCAGATGAATATTAAGTAAGTGTGATTGTCAGTGAGATCAGTAACTCCACACTAAAGTCAATAATTGTGATATTGAAGGAATATCAATTACTCCATTTTAGAGTAAACGACTTTGCCAAAACGTTCATATGCTGGGAGACTCAGTAACTAAATCTTTGAAATGTGAAGTACAAGTTCCAAGGTTCGAATCTCCTACTGAGCTGAGGTTGGTACATCACTCGTTGACTAAGGACCACGCAAAAGCCTTATGTACCACGAGAATGGTAAGTGAAGTTAATAGATAAATACTCCTGAAAATATTTATTTTATAATTTAGTTAGGTCTACTTTAAAAAGTAATTTTAACTGTACAGGTGAATGATTGAAAAGTTTAGTAACTATTTTTTTAAAGTATAATACTGAATATATTATCTCATTCATATCATTGTTCAATATTATTTATATTTTGTATTTTTGTTCGAGATAAAAACACCAGTTTGAATTTTGTTCTAATTTAATCCAAAAATATTTAACCCTTATGCCTAAATATTCTTAAAACTATTTAAGAGGCCACGTTTAAACAATTAATACTTATACTGATATATTATTATTTAGATTGTTGTGTTATGTTTGTTGGTAATTTAAAATTGGGAAAATCGTTAATTTAGGTTGTTGTGTCTCTGTATAATTTTTAGTGGCGTTTCCTGTAACTACTTAAACCTACATTGTAATATGAAGTCACATTTCGATGAAAGAATTCAATTACACACTATAGTAAACCAGAAATGGTAATGGGCATACCGCCGTCAATAACCGTCAAAGGCTTCCTACTGGTCTCCGGGTTATTGCCAATATTGACCAATAACACCTGTCTTGCCAATAACTCTCGACTATTGGCCTACACGTGTAGATAGATGACAAATACAGTATTATTAGTCTTAATCAATATACAAATAGTGTATGGTTTTTTGTCAGCTACCATTTGTTAATTTGAAAAAAATTAAACAGCTTTAATATATATTTGGAACAAAATCCAAAAGTCATGTTATTTTTTAGTAAAAGAATAAAATTACCTCCTGTCACTAAACTGTCCTGTCACAACACTGTTGTGAGTTGTGCATGCAGATGGGCTAGACGCGTGTCACATCGGCTCCGCTAATATATGTTTTATTAAGTGGGTTATAGAGTGTTTGTGAATGTGATTTGTTGCTTGCATGTTTATTGTATGTTTATCATTAATTAAGTGAAGTTTGAAGCAACTGTGAATTGTGATTAACCCGTAATAAGTGAAAATATAAGTGAATCATCAGGTTATTTAGGCAGTGTAGGAGTCGGTGTTTTGCATGTTGGTCAAGATCACGCGATAACGAAGTTGCTCGGTGAGTCATGGCGCCCCCACCGACGAGAAATACTCGCAACAACAGTTCCACTGATTCTAACCTTACTGTGGATCAAAAACTTGATTTACTTTTGAATGAAGTGGCAGATATTAAAAGTGACAATAGGGTTTTTAGTAGTGACATTCTTGAAATAAAGCAGGACTTGAAACAGTTTAAAACTGATATAAGCAACACTATGGACATGTGTTTTGAAAAAATAGAAAAATGTAATGCAATAGTAAATGTCAATAAAAATAGGGTAGATGCTCATGAAATAGACATTAATAACATAATTTTAGAAAATAAAAACTTAAAAGGACAGGTTACAAATCTTCAAAAATCAGTACGGATTGCAGAACAATATTCAAGAAGTAATTCTTTGGAAATCTATGGCGTTCCAGAAATAAAAAATGAAGTTATTATGGATGTTGTCAAGAAGGTTGCAAAGGTGATACGTTTTGACTTTAAAGATGAAATGATAGATGCAGTTCATCGGCTGTCCACAAATGTCAGAAATCCAAATGCTCCTAGAGGGATAGTATTAAAATTTTGTAGACGCCTAGATATGGAACAGATGCGTGAGAAAAGTCGTGTGAAAAATGGTTTCTCAGCTGTCGAACTTGGGTATCAGAGTGAGAGTAAGGTCTACATTAACCTCGCTTTAACGAAGGAGACAAGGACTCTGTGGAATGACACTCGCACTTTCAAAGTCAAAAACCAATACAAGTATGCCTGGATTACCAGCGCCGGGAAGGTGTTTCTACGGAAGATGGAGGGATCTCGAGCTATTCTTATTAGTGAGAAAGCTGATCTAGACTGTTTAAAGTAGGATTAGCTAGTTATCAGGTACCTACTTACAATAACGTACAATAACACATGTGCATGTATTTACTATGGTTAATAACTAAACTAGTACTATAGAAACAGAAAATTGATAAGGTTTATTGATAATGAGTGTTTTAATTATATATTTATGAGTTTAATTGTTGATAAAGTGCATGAGTTATGTTTGTAATTTTGGTGTATGTATATATAATTACGTGTTTGGTCTTTTCTGTAGGTTTTCAATTAGTAATAAATTAAAAACACTGGTGAATCGAATATAACTATTTATTATCAAAATGTAAGAGGCTTGAGATCTAAAACCACTGATTTTCGTTTGGCGCTTTTAGAAAATAAGTTTGACATAATAACTTTGACTGAAACTTGGTTAAATTCATCTATCTACAATTCGGAACTATTTACTAATGAGTATATTGTTTATAGAAGAGATAGGAATCAACAAATTACCGGGAAAACAAGGGGAGGGGGTGTTTTAGTAGCGGTTAGAAATTGTTTCAAAACTAATAGAGTATACGAGTTAGAAACCAGTGATGATAATGTATGGATAACAATCAAGTTGCCTAAGGGACCTAATATAATTTTAGCCGTGGTATATTTTCCTCCTAATTCTCGTTTAAATGAATATAAAATGTTTTTTGACAAATTGGATTCATATAGTTTAAATCATGAACATTTAATTATACTGGGAGATTTTAATCTTCATATTACTGGTATAAATTATAACTTAGCTATGGGCAATGAAATATTTAGAAGGTTATTGTTTTTTAATAAATTGCACGGTTTAAAGTTATATAATGATATTCTGAATGCACAGGGTCGTACACTAGATTTGGTTTTGTCAAATATAATTAATTTAAAGGTGAGTGAAGAATCTAATCCATTTGTGAATGTAGATAAATATCATCCTGCTCTTATATTGAAATTTAATGTTGTATATATTTTTAAAGAATGTAGTAGGAGTAGTAATCTTTCTTATAATTACTCTAATGTAAATTATTATAATCTTTACAAAGAAATTGGAAGTATTGATTGGCAGGATTTGTTTAAGTGTGATAACTTGAATGAATCTATTGAATTGTTTTATAATGAGTTGTATACAGCTTTAAATTTGCATGTACCTCAAACTGTTAAATTTAAATCGAAGTATCCGTCATGGTTTTCTCATGATTTAAGGAGATTGATCAAATGTAAGGAAAAATATAGAAAAAAATATAAAAAATATAACGTTCCATTTTTTTTTGGAGCGATATAAAGATTTAAGAATGCAATCCAAGCGTTTAATTAAAGTGGAATACAAGCATTATGTGAGTAGAGTGGAGGGTGAGTTAACAGTAAAACCTAAAACATTTTGGAAATTAATAAAACAATTAAGAGTTGTTGATAATTTTCCTTCTACAATGAATTACAATGGCACGGTGGTGGAGGGGGGAGAGGCGATAACAGAGGCTCTGGCCTCTCATTTCAGCTCGGTTTATATCAATTGCACTTTGACTCCAGACGAATTGTGTTGTGGTGCTAAGCATTCATCTATTATGGAAAATGTCAGTTCAATGTCTTTATCAGAAATATCGGAATATGAAGTAATAAATAGTATAAAACAGTTAAAATCAAAAAGGTCGCTTGGACCGGATAGTATTCCACAGTACATTTTTAAGGGTTGTGCTGAGTTTTTTGTTGCTCCCTTAAAACATTTATTTAATCTGTCAATCAAACAATGTTGTTTTCCTGATGCTTGGAAGATAACAAGGGTTGTGCCAATACCCAAGAAAGGTCGTAGTGATGACATTGAGAATCATCGGCCTATAGCGGTGTTATCACCTCCTGCTAAAATATTTGAGTCAATAATTTATAGTAGATTGTTTTCTTATATTAACAAATACATTAGTAAATGTCAACACGGCTTTCTTCCGAATAAATCAATAAACTCCAATTTGTTAAATTTTTCGCAGTATTGCAATTATGCTGTTGACAACAACATCCAAGTTGATGTTATTTATACAGACTTTCAAAAGGCGTTTGACAGAGTTAATCATTTGAGTCTGCTTAGTAAACTAAATTATTATGGACTTAATGATCAGTGTGTGAAATTTTTTTCAACTTATTTACATGGGAGAAGTCAGTTTGTTAGTTTTGCAGGATTTACCTCTAGTAGATACATAGCTGGCTCAGGTGTCCCGCAAGGCTCAAATTTAGGTCCATTGTTATTTTTAATTATGATCAATGATGTGGGAACACATATTAAAAACAGTGAATTACTGCTTTATGCGGATGATATGAAACTTTTTTCGAAGATAAACAATGTTAGTGATTGCTATAAATTACAACAAGATCTTAACGCACTTGTATTGTGGAGCAATTCAAATTTAAAATTTAATCTTAAAAAATGTGTTGTTATGTCATTTTCCAGAAAACCAGACAAAAATATAATTAAATTTAATTATGACATGGGGGGAAAACAATTAAATAGGAAATCAACTGTTAGAGATTTAGGTGTATTATTTGACACAAAATTAAGTTTTACTGAACATATTATCTCAATTTGCAAATCGGCATATTCAATATTAGGCTTTATAAGAAGATGCGGAAATTTTTTAAATAGTTTGGAAGCAATTAAATCAGTCTTTGTTTCACTTGTTAGAGCTAGACTTGAATATGGAGCTGTAATATGGAATCCTCATGTTAATTATCTCATAGATATGATTGAAGCAGTACAGAAAAAGTTTTTGAGGTTTTTATATTATAAGGCATTTGGTCACTATACATTAGATGTTCCATATTCAGAATTACTAAATATCTTCAATATTGCAAGTTTGTCAAAAAGACGCAAGATTAGCATGCTTATCTATCTTCACAAGTTAGTGGGTGGGGTACTCGATGATAGCAAGCTGTTATCTCAACTGGACTTTGCCATCCCCCGTCCAAACTCCCGTAGCCTTATGTTATTTGTTCCGAAATACTCTCGCACTAACCTTGGATATTTCTCCAGTTTAAATACAATGATTAGGCTATACAATGTTAATTCACCTTCACTTGACATTTTTTATAACTCACTTGATTCTTTTAAAAATACTTTAGTTGAGATTGTTGACAATTGATATTAATTGAGATTAATTGTTTATGAAATGTTGCTTGTTATTCAGTATTACAGAGTTTAAAATATGTTATTGGTTACAAATTAGGATAAGTCTGAGTATTTATGTATTTATTGATTTTTGTTCATGTTATATTTATTCATGTTATATTTATTATATAGTCTTGTGTTTTCATTTTTGGTTTCTGTCATTTGTTATGTCTATGTGTAAATTGTTAATCTAAACACGCCATTTTTATGATGAATAATGCGTGTATTGTGGAACTGTTGGACTGAGAGATAATGAACTGCATGTGCATATTTAAATATTATAATCTTAATGCTGCAATGTAATTGGTGTTGTTGCTGTTTTGTAGCATTATAAAATAAATAAATAAATAAAAATAAATAAATAAACTAAATCCAACCCATCAAACCATTTAAGACTTGCCTAACTGATTCTATTAATGCTAGGTAATCCCTCCGTATAACAGCGCAAGGGGCACTATGTAACTATGTTATCCATTGTTTGGACAGACTCCCTGTAATCACATGACTGATCTAGTGCCAATATCCATTTTTATTTCCAGTAGTTACATCTGCCGACGCCGGTTGGGAAGCGATTCAACAGTGTCCATTCCCTACTTGGGAGGTTCATTCCACCTACAGGTATTGACGGATCGTTAATAAGGAAATTATTTCGTTCATGAAAACTATTCCGCGCCTTTTCCAGTCCATAGCCGAGCTAGTATTGGGCGAAAAATTTGATCTTTTCAACTGGAGAGCAGTATGCAGAGGTGGATTTCGACATTGTAAGCGACTGCAGCTACTGACCTGTACTGACATTGTAAGCGACAACAGCTACTGACCTGTGCTGACATTGTAAGTGACTGCAGCTACTGACCTGTGCTCACATTGTAAGTGACTACAGCTACTGACCTGTGCTGACATTGTAAGCGACTGCAGCTACTGACATGTGCTGACATTGTAAGCGATTGCAGCTACTGCCTGTGCTGACATTGTAAGCGACTGTAGCTACTGACCTGTGTTGACATTGTAAGTGACTGCAGCTACTGACCTGTGCTGACATTGTAAGCGACTGCAGCTACTGACCTGTACTGAAATTGTCAGCGACTGCAGCTACTGACCTGTGCTGACATTGTAAGCGACTGCAGCTACTGACCTGTACTGACATTGTCAGCGACTGCAGCTACTGACCTGTGCTGACATTGTAAGTGACTGCAGCTACTGACCTGTGCTGACATTGTAAGCGACTGCAGCTACTGACCTGTGCTGACATTGTAAGTGACTGCAGCTACTGATCTGTACTGACATTGTAAGCGACTGACCTGGGAGATCCAGTGATAATTGAGAGAGGTCTCAATTAATTACCACATTACATAGATATTCACTCCTTTTTCTGCAATTCTCTAAATGAGTGATAAGTGCGGTGGTTGTGAAATAACTATATTACATTCTTTACAACGAAAAATCAGGTCAAAATAAGTCGGGTTAGTTA
>JAQJVL010005667.1:0-33739 GCA_035578905.1 Stictocephala bisonia | reverse complement strand
GTAAAAATAATTTGTTATTTATTATTTGATTTTCACAAATAAGGCGTCGTTTTAATCCTTATTAAAAGCACTATCAATTACCTATCATGGTATGTTTTCGTAAAACGATTAGTTCCTTTGTAATTTGGTTTTAAACATTTTAAATAGTAAAAAACACACATTGATATACAGACAGTAAACGGAATGAGATAGACCATTTGTTGTATTATGTTTTTTGTTTCATTTCATCCAAGGAACAATATCCTAAAGTTTGTGTAGAGAGTTTTTTTACACCCTGTATTTTATAAATTTTATAATTTTAACTTCTAGAAAAAAGTTCTTATCAATGCCCTGAAACATTGTTTTCCAGAGGTCATAAAACTGATTACTTGGTCTTGGTTGAAATCCTTATGATATTGTTACGACACATTACCTTCACATCTGTAAGTAAATGCAGTGATTTTATATAGATTTAAATCAATTTAAACTCATAAATTTAAAGTGTTTTAAAATTGATATAAATCGATATAAAAATCACTGCATTTACGATCACTTACAATAAGTTTTACGACCTCTGGAAGCCAAGAAAACTATGTTTAGGGAATTAATAAGAACCTTTTTTATAGAAAAGTTAAATTCTAAAGTTCATTAAATTGATATAAAACATTCCTATCAGTCTCGTATTAACATAAAAATGCGATCCAATTACGTTTTTTTTTTTGTAATAACGGTGTAAATTTTATGTAGAGTGAGAGAACTAGTCAAAATTGTTTAGTGATACTTGTTTAGTTCCAAATCGGATAAAAATGATAAAAAAAAAAAAAAAAAAAAAATGTAATAACGCAAAATTAAACAAGGAAAACAATGGTGTAATTGAAATGTTCATAGGCTTAGTTTTGAGTGAACAATATTCAAACTTGGGTGCACATAATTTCTGCGCCAACCGTATGTATGTATATTTTCTAGAGCACGGACAGAAATAAATGTTTTTTAATACCTACCGTGGCCGAATTCCGGTAAAATATCTAAATTTCAAATACATTTAATTTATTTATGTCATATTTAAAATACTAAAATGACTACAGACTCATAGAATGTGTAATTTTACACATAATACCATGATTTAAGTGATACGTTTTTATGATAGGGACTCCCGAAGAATCAATTTGAGAATAACTAATAATTAGTAAAACTGAATATATTCAAGAAAACTAAACCCTAATGACAGTAACGATGGATCTGTCATTCGTTACGTGGGTTTATTTACAACAGATTTTATGATTACAATGAACAGCTGACGAGATTAACAATATACATTACAACTGTAGACAACAAAACAGCTGATTGATTGATCAAATTTGAAAACTTTCTTTACAAGCTACAATAGCTGTGTTAATTTGTGCGTAACAGTGCATTCTAATATTTTTCCTGAATAATTTTGTTATTTTAATTATATTTTCTCGTTTATTCTGTAATAAGTGTTCAAAATGTAGCTTAATTAGGTGTTTCTTTGTTCCTTTGTTATTATTTATTTGCTTTCAAAGTGTTCTAGTAATTAAATAGTTGTTTTCAGCGTTTGTTTACATTTAACCTAGGTTAGGCTATTTTTCTTACAATGAACGAACTTCCACGTACGTCTAAATCATTTTGTCCGAAAAATGTGACCACTCATTCTTATAATGACCACGATTACTCGCTCAATCAACACAAAACCAATTCAACTCCTACTTCATCTGACTTCCGTACTCCTCTACAAGCATCTGACCAAAGTGATGACGTCCCTTGGCAAGTAGTGTCCCAAAAGAATAAGAGAATGTACTCTAATCCTAATACTGGCAACGACCAGAAAAAGTGTCGACCTAACTCTTCTGACAATTCAGGTAACAAGAGTATAGATATACCAATATCTAATAACTTTACCATTCTATCTGAGGAAGACCCTAACACCATGGAAGATACGTCTTCTAACAAGGCCAAAAAGGAGCCTAAACCACCCCCAATTTTTATTCCAGATGTTCAAAATGTAGCTAAAATGGTACAAGTTATTGAGTCAGTTATAACCAGAGATGAATACTTTTACAAATGTTTACCCAACAATAAGACAAGGATTACTCCTCTTACATCTGATGTCTACCGTAAATTAGTCAGAAAACTGTCAGAGCTGAATGTTGGCTTCCACACATTTCAATTAAAACAAGAAAGAGCTTTCCGTACAGTTTTAAAAAATATGCACTATTCAACGGATCCTGCTGACATTATCACTGCCATTAATGCTTACGGACACAACGTAAGGAACGTTTCAAATGCTCGTAGTGCCAAAACAAAAACTCCCTTAGGAATGTTTTTCGTAGATTTAGAACCAGCTAAAAATAACAAAGATATTTACGATATCGAATTTTTGTTAAATGCTAAAGTCAAGTTTGAGCCTCCCTATAAAAAAAATGATATTGTTCAGTGCAAGAAGTGCCAAAGATATGGCCATTCTAACTCATATTGCTGGTATCCCTTCCGGTGTGTTAAATGTGGTTCAAACCATGATACTACTGCTTGTACTAAGTCTAAAGATGTCTCACCTACGTGTGTGCTGTGTAATGGTGACCACCCTGCAAACTACAAAGGTTGTACTATCTACAAAAATTTGAAAAATAAAAATTTTCCACCTTTGAGACAAAAATCTCTTACCTCACATGCAACAAATGGTATAGTCAGTAAATCTGAGACACCATCACCTCCCACTAGACATGAAAATAATCACGTGAATGAGTCAGTATCTTATGCTCAAGCAACAAAAAATGGGCCAACTTCCTCCACAGGTAATGAATTACCAACCCTTATCCAGGTTATAAATTCTGTTTTTGAAAAATTTGAAACCCTCCTAACACAGCAAACTCAACAGGTTGGAACCCTCATTACCCTGTTAACAACAGTTATTTCTAAATTAAAATGAATAATTTTCTCAGAATATCAGAATAGAATGCCAACGGCTTGATTAAACATAATCAAGAAATACAATTATTCATATCAACTTACAAGCTAGATATACTATTAATATCTGAAACTCACTTCACCGATTTAACTTTCTTTAAAATTCCTAATTTTTCAATTTATAGTTCAAATCACCCTGATAACACTGCTCATGGTGGTTCTGCTATTTTGATACGAAACACTATTAAGCATTATGAACTTCCAAGTTACCAGTTTGACCACATTCAGGCTTCAAGTATTGTTGTAGAAGATTGGACTGGTCCTCTGACAATATCTTCAGTGTACTGCCCACCAAGACATAACATCACCAATGTACAATTTAACGATTTCTTTAACTCCTTGGGCCCTCGGTTCATTTCTGGCGGAGACTACAACGCTAAGCATCAAATGTGGGGATCACGGCTTAACAATCCTAGAGGTCGACAGTTACTACAAACAATTAATAATTTTAATATGGATGCTATTTCGACAGGGGAACCTACATACTGGCCTAGTGACCCGCACAAAATTCCAGATATCTTAGATTTTTTTATTACGAAGGGTATTTGTAACAATTATTTAAAAATAGAGTCTTCCCTCGATCTACAGTCAGACCATTCCCCTATTATTTTAACAATCAGTTCATCCGTAATCAACAAAGAAACTCCTCCAAGTCTTTGTAACAAATTCACCAATTGGGACATGTTTCGAAACAGTTTTGATGAAATATCTAAGCTTAACATTCCACTGAAAACCTATGAAAATATTGATGACGCAGTTGAATCATTTAACGTATCCCTACAGGAAGCGGCTTGGAAAGCAACGCCCAGTCTTCCACAAAAGTCCACAAACCGTGTAAATTATCCTGTAATTGTACGGAAGAAATTGGCAGAAAAACGCCGTTTACGAAGAATTTGGCAAAATTCAAGGAATCAATTCGATAAAACAAATCTAAACAGGTCCTCTCAACAACTAAAAAGATTGATAAAATCTATAAAAGACGAATGGTTTAACGATTTTTGTTCGTCACTTTCTCCTTTTGACGACAGCGACTATTCGTTATGGAAAGTCACTAAAAGCATGAAACGACCAAAGACTCCTATACCTCCAATTCTGAAACTGGATGGCACCTGGGCCAAAACTAATAAAGAAAAGGCTCAGGTATTTGCTGAACATTTTCGGGATGTTTTCAAATTGCACCAAGATCCTCTTATCGGAAATGACGACATTTTGGAATTCCTGAACTCTCCGACTCAATTGAGCTTTCCGATAGATAGTTTTAATCCATCTGAAGTAAAAAACGTCATACTTCATCAAATTAGTCCAAATAAAGCACCAGGATATGACTTGATAACAGGTAAAATTCTAAAAGAACTATCTAGAAAGGGTTTCATTTTGCTAACCATGATCTTTAACGCAGTTTTAAGATTGGAGTATTACCCCTCTCAGTGGAAAGTGGCGAACATAGTTTTAATACAAAAACCTGGCAAGCCTGCTCATGAAATTACATCATATCGGCCAATCAGCCTTCTTCCATTGATGTCTAAGGTCTTTGAGAAGCTTTTGCTTAAAAGAATGAAGCCTGTGATTGATGAAATTGACGCTATCCCACACCACCAGTTTGGTTTCCGTCAATGTCATTCAACCTTAGAACAGGTACATAGGATTGTAAATGTTATAAGCCAGGGTTTAGAGACTGGGAAGTATTGTTCGGCAGCTTTTCTTGACATAAGTCAAGCTTTTGACAAAGTGTGGCATCAGGGCCTTCTTTTCAAGATAAAATCTTCATTGCCACATTCGTACTACAACTTACTCAAGTCTTATCTGGAAAATAGGTTCTTCCAAATTAAATATCAGGATGAATATTCTCCCTTAGTAGGAATTGAATCAGGAGTGCCTCAAGGAAGTGTGCTTGGGCCCGTATTATATACGTTATTCACAGCCGATCTTCCAGCGAGTCCAGGAGTAACGGTTGCAACATTCGCTGACGACACAGGTTACCTCGTTTCCCATGAAGATCCAGTTGTTGCATCTCAAATATTGCAGTTAAGTCTACACGAACTGTCCAATTGGCTCAATAAATGGAACATAAAAGTTAATCAAACCAAGTCATCACATCTCACTTGCACACTAAAATCTCAAACATGCCCCCCAGTATCATTGGACAATGTTCCGTTGCCTCAAGTTACAGAAGTCAAATATCTGGGAATGCACATAGATAGGAGATTGACATGGCGCTCGCACATATGGCACAAAAGGCTTCAGTTGAACACCAAATATAGAAAAATGGCATGGTTACTACACAGCAAATCAAAACTATCATTAGAAAATAAGCTTCTCCTGTATAAAACAGTTTTAAAACCTATATGGACTTATGGAATTTCACTGTGGGGTTGTTCATCGAACAGCAATATAGATATCATCCAAAGATTTCAATCAAAAACACTACGAAACATACTTCAAGCACCCTGGTACATTAATAACACAATCATCCATCAAGACTCCAACATTCCTTTTGTCAAGACCGAAATTACTAAATTTAGCAGTCGATATTTAGAAAAATTGAACAATCACCCAAATTACCTTGCCCTGAATCTTTTAGATAATAGTAACGCTGTATACAGACTGAAAAGACAACACGTATTAGATCTTCCAGTGAGATTTTTGTAATGTACTTTATACTTTTGTGTAACGATTTGTAATGTTAAACAATGCTTATGTTAGCCACGTCATTGGACGTGTGTTAATCCATGTTATATTATTTAACCTCACATTTACTTATTGTTCAACTATGAATAGATTGTAAATTCAAATAAATGTTATAAAAAAAAAAAAAAACAAGCTACAATAAAAATTAATTATTATACGTAGAAAACTATAATGCGCAATTGGTATCTAAAAATTAAGTAATACATTTTAGTTAAGGGACTTTGAATTAATTTATGCATGTTAAAGTAATATGTATACAATTATCGAACAAGACTACCAGGAGAAGCTCTCTTAATTAAACAATAATTTCTGATTTGATCGAGTAAATTTTTAAAAATATATTCGGAAAGTAAGCCTTAGGTTTGTCTTTAAGTAACAAAAATGACGAACCCGTAAAACGACAACATACAAAATGAGAGATCTATAGATTTCTAGGAAACGTAGTTAAATTTACTATGTAGTATAATTTTGGAGTTGGATATATGTTACATTTCCCAGTACATAAAGTATATTGGAAAGCCTTTAGGAGGGAATAGTTGAGCACTTTAAATATATTTGTTCTTCAATACAGAATTTATACAAGAATTATGTACTGAAATAAAAGTGCATAAAAAAGCTTTTAATACGTTACATTACTAGATAACTTTCATCAATTGAACAGGTATTGTTTAAGTTATAGAATATATTTAAATAAAATAGACAATTTTTGAATTTTAAAATTTCAACCATTTTCAAATTTCATTTGTCATTTGTTTGAAACGCACGTATTATGCAAATATTGATATTGGCTGATTTGTCGAAATATTTAGATATGTTTTGTTAACAATATTCTCATTTTTTTAAGGTTAGGCAATTAATTTTTATAAATATAAATACGAGACGTCTAGTTATTAAATTTTTTTAATTACTAGACGTCTAAAATTTTAATAACGTATAAAATAACTGTCAACAGACGTCTGTAATTGTTCTATTTACAACAGAATAGTATCACGCTTGTTAATTTCAACGTGAAATATTATTAATGAAACACTCATTTCTGATGTGATCATATGAATTTTTAAAATATATTCAGAAAGTAAGCCTTAGGTTTATCTTCAAGTAAAAAAATTTGAGAACTTAAATGAGGAACTCATAAAACAAAAACGAAACAGAACAAACAAAATGAGAGATTTTCACGCTGTGTCAAGATTGTCGGTGCATAATGATTCCTAGCAAACAATAGTTAAATTCACTATATAGTATAATTATGGAGTTAGATATATAAATTGGTTACATTCGCGAGCCCATAATACATATAGGCAAGCCTGTTGGGGGGAATAGTTGAGCATCTTTGTTTCTGATGATCGTCCAAAGATTATAATGGTTATGAATGCAAGATACAGGGCGATTAGTGTGAATGCACAATTAGTCCTAAAAACAATTGCTTGTGAATCCTAGACCTTCACAAAGAAAACAAAGAGAAATAAAACAAAAATAAAGCAAAAATAATAAAACTTTGTATATTGGTACTGGGAAAACTAAAATTAAGATCCACGGCTTCAAGCATGACTAAAATGGTTGGTTCAATGAAATGTCATTATTCTTGAAAATTTGAGGAGAGAGGGGGAGGGAGAAGGACAGGGAGAGAGAGGGAGAGGGAGAGAGAGAGAGAGAGGGGGGGGAGAGAGATAGGGGGGAGATGGAGGGAGAGAGAGAGGGGGGAGTGAGAAAAAAACACATAAATTGTTAGCCCAAAGCAATTTAATTATTACGTTTTAAAAATTGAGAAAAACCTTAAAGTTAATTTTTAGTATCAGTTTCTTATTTACCACCATTATACGGACAAGAAGAACAAAACAATTACGGAATAATTGAGTAGAGACAATCATGCTTCAATATAGAGAGAAGAGCATTATTATACGACAACCCTAGTGATGAAGACTCTGAGGAGGGGAGGACGACTCACTAATGATCCTTGAATCCAGAGGATGAAATTTGATAAAAATAACAAGTCTCCAGCTTCCGGCAGGAACTGGGTGTCTTTTATTAGCCCTCTCGGTGTTTGTGCCTGGTGTATGTTTACGTGTGCGACAAAAAACCGCTTTGTGCCAGCGAGCCGCGGCGACACGCCAGCAGCGGCCATCTGTCGTGGCAGAGGCCTGTGGACATATCAATCTTCACGTGGCAGTTTAGTATCTCATGGTCTATAATTTATTTTAAAGGAAGATAGAGAAGGGTTACTAGTAATAACACTGGTCTTTGACAATTAAAGACCACCAGTGTGAAGCAGAAAAAAAAGAAAAAGGAATAAATACAAAAATAACAGATTAGAAATATTGTTAAAGATGTTATTGTGATTAGAAATCCCCTGTCACATGATATGTGCTGAGTGTAGAGATAAGTGGAGGAAGCATTGATTTAAAAGTAAAATAAAAATATACAAATAGGTAATTAGCTATACACCTATCAGGTACAGCAGATGTAACGGTGATAACAACAAAATAGGATTATCAAGTTTACTTAAACTGTTGATCTTGATTCGAATCATGAGATAGTGTTAACAATACAATATCGGGAAAAGGCAGCTAAAGACAAAACATTGAAAAAAATAGGTGAAAATTAAATAAGGAAAGTTATCGGAAAATGTAACAATAAATCCTAAACACATATGGTGTAAATGCATATAGGACAAGTAATACATATACAAGACAAGTAATACATACAGTATACAAGTACAAAATATCCTAGAAGAATATGTTACACAAATAATAATAGGGACATTATTATTGTAATACAACTATTATCATCGCTATGAAATCGGAGGTAAAAACTGTAATGTACGGAAGTAATGATTCATCAATAAAAATCGTACAATAAATATAATGCTATTGGTAGTTTGTAGCTCGAAGGGAATTTACTTTATTATTGCTTGGGGTGAGTTATTACTATTACAAGCTCCTTACGATCGGTGATAGAACATTATCGACAGGAATGAACATTACAAAACATATCATGTACGTATAACTGTGACTTGTAGGCGAATTGTTCTGTTTATACGTAGGATGCTTGTTCAGTGACGTCTATAATCGGTTGAATAAGGATTTTATCCAGTTTAGTTCAAATCTTCATTGAGATAAGCACAACCTAAGAAAGCCTGTTTATTTGATATTTAGTAGTAAAAATTGAGTGAACTACGTTTCATGGTAGAATCTGAATTATGTATAAGAAATAGTGACGTTGTAAGTTATCCTCAATCAAAACAAAGGTTATTTCTCACACGTTGATAACGAATTCAACCAGTGTAATCAACACGAACATACTGAGCATAATATTATTATTTTTGTTTATAGATATAAACTTGTTACCTACAATAATTCAACCAAATAATAAAGTAGTTGGAGTACAACACTCCTGATAATAAGCAGTACTATCTATCTTTTGAAATTACATATTTATGAAACTCTTTACAAGCTTGAATATAGATTATATTACAAGGAGAGTGAAAAAACGTACATGTAATAATAATCAAAACAAAAATAATTTGAGATTAATGTCAAATACATAATAAATTTGAAATCATTGTCAACAAACGACTGATAAACATATTTTTACAGTCTTTTACCACGTAAAATTTTTACAGAGAAAATAGCATAAAAATTACGTTGAGTTGAACACAATGCCTACAGACGCAATGCTCCGTTTGAAGTAGTGAAGTAGGCACGGCATTGTCGGAAAGGCCTGTTCCCATTTTGGAGATTCGATAATTGGATCAGCCAGCTTAGCCTGGGGCACCCCGTGATCTGTTTAAATATGACCCGACACATGGAGACAAAGAGCTAAGGGATGAATAGAGTCTGACAGGCCGCCATAGACTGTATCGGATACGAACCTTTGCAACGACCTATGCAAACCAGGGGGAACAAACGATCAAAGGATCTTTTCGAACATTTTTGTAGTGCAGTTTTGATTATCAAAAAAAACAATAAGTAATGTTCTTTATGGTACAACAAAGGATGTAACTTGTCAAGTGTTCACATTCATTTGTTTCCTATAATTTTATAAAACTTGGAAAGAAATAAAATCATATAGGTTTATAAATACAGGGCGTTTCTTTTAAAACGCAACCCTTTTTGTAAGTACGGAAATTGAAGGTTTAAGATAATTACACGTTCATAGGGTGGTAGCCCTGGTTCTTCTTCTTCCTTGACTATCAGCTGATTTTTATTTTTCCACTGTTGTTCACTTTATTTGGGTTTCGTGCAGTGTCATTAAGTTGAGGATAGAATCATGGTTTTCATCAAAGACCAGAGAATGTTTATTGCGTAGGAATATTGTGAATGAACATCGAACCGAAGCAAAAATTTAATTAAAATCATGTAAATAGTAGTAATAAATGTTAATACAGTACTGTAATAATACAATGTGTTACAGATATATGTTTTGTTAGTAATTTTTAATTGAATCATGGGTTGCTTTTTAAACGAAACATCCGGTTTGAAATATTATTATAGGATATAATATTTTAGTAAAAAATGAAAACAGCATTAAGCAACTTAATTATATTAAAAATAAAAAACATTGGTTGACAATTAATTGACAAAAACATGCCTATATTTTGGACATAAATAAAAGAAAATAAACAAATAAGAGTAGGAGAGTAATATCAGTTGTTGTTCTTGTATTTTTAATATTTGTTCCGTTATTTTGTTTGATAGTTGGTTTTGCTGTGTTTGTTGTATCAGCTGATGTAAATGTGGTGTTTACTTGGAACTCTAAGCAGTCTGGCATCCGGGACGGTATACATACGTTGTTGTTCGAGTAAATGTATACTCGTGGGCTTGTATTTGTTTGCATAAGCTATAAAACAATAGAAGACAACGTTTTCCTGATACATTATTTACATATTACAGCTGTAAAAAACTGACGATTAATGAAAGAGTAAACCAGCTGGAATTGTTTCTTATTTGCCTCGACTATTAATAAAAATACAGAACTGTAATTCGTTACATTAAAGCTCTATAAATTTGAAAGAAAGTCATCGATCTTAAAGGAAGCATGTTGTTCTTTGCAAATTAAATTTTAATAAAAATATGGACAATATTATTAATTTCATAACACAAAATTATACATGCCTATATATCCCTTGTAACCTTAACTTTTCAAAAAATAATTAATTTCAAGTAAACTTACATTCTAGCTTCCTTCATTCCTTAAGCTAAACAATATATCGTCTATAGACATGAAAATCAGGCTGGAAAAATTGACATTAGGGCGTTAAAATAAGTAAAAACAGAAAGGCAATCAGACAATAAGCTGATGAAACGTGCATCCTTTTGGTAAAAAGTTAGAGCATTGTTCTGTGTTCTTCAGATTTTTCATTAAAATGCGTTGAAATGTATGGAAATTAGATGGGAGGGATATATATTTAGAGGTACTAGGTGTATTAAAAACTAAGTTCTGATGGAAAAATGAAAAACCTCCTTTTCACACTTAAGATAGTAGCATGTAGGCAAACATCATTAAAAAAGACCATCCTGGTATAAAAAATAATTTCCAATATACACCATAAATGTATACGTGGTCGGACTATACACTATATCACATACGACTTTTTTTGCTCGTCCACTTTTCCTGTATACTCTTAAATAATACCATGCATAATCCAGTAAACGCATAACAAAAATACAGAAATGATTTTTCATCATCTACAAAATACCGACGATAAAAGCACTGGTTGAAAAAAATGGTATCCCGAGTGACTATGATCGGTGCCTTTGTGATGTTTAATGTTGCATGGTATAATGGTATGTTGCTGTTACATTTTATTAATTACAAGTTTTAATTTATATTTTCTTTACAGCAACATATTAAGATAAAAGTAAATAACAATAAATAAATAGCAAAATAAAACCAAATAAAAATCTTTTCAGCTGTAAGAAAACATAAAATCAATTTGTTCCTTTTGTTTTATGAAAACCTTCAACAACTAATTTAATAATATAATAAACAAATATTAAAGCCAATCCTTTTAAAAATATTAGTTTGTTTTAGTTTATATAAGAAGTTAGAAGCTTACAACATTTCGATTCCTGAAATGAGGTTAATTAAATGAGGCAAACAAGAATAAAATGAACTAATAATCACATCAGAAATGCATACACTCAAATATAAAAATACATATTATATTTACAGTTATTACATAAGTCAATACTTTTTATTTTGTTCACTTCACTAACTTATGAACCATTTTTTATCATTATTCAAATTACGAATATAATGGTCAAATGCTGAATTATTAACAAAAACCATAAGAGTAAGAAGAGTCTATTATTTGGAAATAGTCGTCCGTTTTTTAATAGCCACCTGTCAAACACTGAACATTCTTCAAGGGGTGATCTCCCCCTAGTGGTTTGTCAAAGAGGATAGGAGTTTCAGTTCAAAGAATTACATAAATTTTTAGTAAAATCCATGGAAAGAACGAGTCAAAAATAAAAAACTTACTTAAAAGATATATATCTTCCGAAAAAGATCAGACAGAAAATGACGTAATGTTGTTTGTCTAGTTTTAATTTAAATATTCTTAAAACTGAAATTAACTATGAAATATATTTTTGTTCAATGAAATTCGTTGACAAATGAGACAGTAAACATTTGGTACGATATGACTGTATGACGACAGTGGCTAAGCTTATGTTCAGATACTCTATTATGTACTTCATTAAAATTAATATATAAAGTAAATAAAATAAAACACCGTCCTTGGTTAATTTTATTAATTTGGCAATAAGGAATTGCGATTAAAAGGTAATTATTTCCTTTTCAGCTTTTGAATTAGTAGTTAAACAAAGTTTTAGTAATAAAAATATGGTGCAGTACATTTATTTATATACAATATCTAAAGAAGCTTGGGTAAAGCCTTATATAATACGTTATGGGATCTTTGATTGTTAAACACACTGACCATATTGTTGTTACATTGACACTATCTGTGACCCACCATCAACTTATGATAATTAATGCCAATAGAAATATTTAATTTCACAGAAGTTCGATTAATTTCTTGGATACAAATAAGATATCAATTAATTATAAATGTGCATCTTTACTACTAAACTTAACGTGTACTGTAAGTTACGACAGCATGAGTCCATCATTCTGTATAGTTAGTTAATTGCCTCTGTTAAAATATTGTACAGTCATATAGTAAAGTTCTATTCCAAAACAAACAAACTAAATTTGTTTATTATTTGAATAAATTTATTAATAATTTATTTTGTTCCTCATATCTTAAGAATATTTAATTTTATTGTTTACTGTTTTATTTCTCAGAGAGTCCAATATATTTCATTAAAAACCCTGTTACAATTTGATTAGTCTGCTGTTCATGCAAAGTAAGGTGGACAACTTTTAGGATTGTATACATAGAGACAATAAGGTAGACCCTTAAAAATCGTAATTCTAGATAGTGTAGGCAAGTAAACAATTAAGGATAGTCCGTAACAGTGTAAGCAAGTGAAGAATTAAGGATTATACATGATTTGGATTAATTAAGGCGAGAAAATAATTTTGGTTTATCCATGATAGTGTAGGCAGGTAAACAATTCAGGTTTGTCCGTGATAGTGTAGGCAAATGAACAATTAAGGATTGTCCACGACAGTGTAGGCAAGTAAAACATTTAGGATTGTCCATGATAGTGTAGGCAAGTAAAAAATGTAGGATTGTCCATGATAGTGTAGGCAAGTAAACGATTAAGGATTTTCAATGATAGTGTAGGCAAGTAAAAAATTTAGGATTGTCCATGATAGTGTAGGCAAGTAAAACATTTAGGATTGTCCATGATAGTGTAGGCAAGTAAACAGTTTAGGATTTTCCATAATAGTGTAAGCAAGTAAAAAATGTAGGATTGTCCATGATAGTGTAGGCAAGTGAACAATTAAGGACTGTCCATGACAGTGTAGGAAAGTGATTAATTAAGGGTTGTCCATGATAATGTAGGTAAGTCAATAATAAAGGATTATCCATGATACAGTAGTCAAGCAAAAATGAAAGATTGTCCATAATTGTGTAAACAAGTGAACAATTAAGGATTGTCCTTGATAGTGTAGCCAAGTGAACAATTAAGAATTGGTCATGATTGTGTTAGTAGGTGAACAATTTAGGATTATTTGTAAGGTTGTATATGGGACATTAATCGTATGTTTGAAAACATACCTCTTAATGTTTAGGAGCAAGAAAAAAGAATGTAGGCTTTTAGGAAAGAAATACATAACGCTAAGTTTATCACTTAGCGTTATGTATTAAAGAGTGAGATCCTTTCATTCACTCAAGCATTACGTTACATAGGTTTAGGATTAAATACCCAGGTTAAATCCTTCAAAGAGTCTTTGCTTAAAAGCATCTTCCTCTAAAACTGAAATGCTTCACATATTTCAGTACCAATTACTCATCTAATGAGTTTCAAACATCGAATTAAAATCAGCGCTACCCCCTTGTCTACTACCCGAACAACATTCTTTGAGCCACATTAAAATTAACTAAATTCAAATAGATTCAATTAATTTATTTATAAAATTACATAACAGCATATATATTATTCTCTTTAGCATATCTACTAATTGAGAGATAAACTAAAATTTCTTGCTGTTTAAATAAAAAAAATATACATTACATAGTGTTTCATTACAATGATGGGAAACGGTTATGTTTATTCAGTATTTATGTTAACAGACAAATACTGTGGAAAAGTACAGTACCATATCAATATTGTATTATATTCTACACATAGAATAAATAACTTAAATAACAACAAACAAATATCAATATTAATAAACGAAATAGAAACATAAAGGACATGTGAAATCTTACGTAAACATAATCCTAAGTAATTAAAACTTAGATAATTTAAGTAACATTAAATGGAACATTATTTGCGCATGGTAAGTTAATTTGGATCTTTCCCGTTAAATCACTACCACTACTTTCTTTTTGCTTCCGTTAATTCGCTACCACTTGATAAATATTCTATTGCTCTAAAAACTGTTCCCCAATCATTTTTACGTCCACTATGGTATTCCTTATCCGTTAGGAATCCGATATCGATGGCCTTATCTTATCGCTTTTCAAGAACTTACACACGGAGAGTGCATCCGGTGGTAAGTCAATCATTGGATTTACCAGGTTGTGATCAAATTTAGTAGCCACCTGACCTGACCTAACCGTAATTGTGATACAAAAGTAGTGGTAGTGAAGTAATGGAAAAACAGTGGTAACTGTTAAATAATTTTTAATAAAGAAAACTAAAAATTAAATTTAAGTAAACTATAATTCCCCAGTTTTGCCTGTAGATTGCATGCTGGAACATAGACAGGACTTAACAACGTCTAAACTAGGATGTTTACTGATACTGAACAGTTTACATTATTCATATTACCATTATCACATGAATAATAGTGTGAGAGCTCCATAGTTAAAGTTGTTTCAATAATATGATTTAAAGACGTAAATTAAATGACCAGGATAAATATAATTTATTGAAACAACGTAGTATCGAAAAATAAAGATCACCCTATACAGTTTAACTATGGCTTATTAAGTTAAACACTAAAAATAGAGACTAAAATATCATCGATTTTATATACACATCTGGCAAGAACCACATTTTAGTTGTACTCCATAATGAATACTTCACTGGAGGGGTGAGTAGAGAACAGCGGGCAGGTGGAGGTATACTTACATCTATACTCTCTCACATCACCCCCTGTCTATTCAGAGACACCCTCTTGGAACCAGTGAGCCGGAAAGACTGCCTCCGGGGTGACTCACGGTGGACTGGACCCACCCCCTCCGTGCTTATATATGTATATACAGTATATAGCCGTGTCATTGCGTCGAGGGTCATGCCACTAGTAATGTGGTCACAGACCCAAGCACCGTGAACACGGACGAGAGGGTCCGATTTATCATACCACCCTATTTATTTATGACGTGGATACACTTGCATCAGCGGACTCGGATTTAATTTAGTTTTTTAGGGGGTGGATGATTAATTGTACGAAGCACTGGTTTTTAAACTCTTGATGAAAGTACTAATATTATACTTTACATTCAAAACTACCAATTAAAATTAAACAACAACCACTAAAAATGTTACTTATCACGATTAACGATGTAATTACGTTTATAAATGTTATATTTTATCTAAATTATAAAATTTTGGTAATTAATAAAGGCCTTTTTAATTTTTTGGTTAAGATTTTTTTACAATAGACAGATATCTAAAATAGAAGAATATGATATTTTTCAGCAGTAAAACCAAAGAAATTACGAAATGAGACAAAAAAGACAAATCTTTGTTGAAATCAGGCCATTATTGAGTGTGTTAGCGGAAATAATGGTGACGGTATCGGAATGGTTATGCTTTTATAGAATAGTACTAGGTTAGGTTAGTTATTGATAGGTTATGTTAGGTCTGTTTAGATTACGTTATGTTTGGTTAGGTTATTTAGGTTTGGTTGATTCGATTTTTTTAGGTCAGGTTAAGTAAGGTTTTATTAGGTTAGGTTATCAAAAATTAATCTAAAAAACAGCCTAACCTCTAAAAACCTAACCAAAACTAACCTAACTGAATGTATTCTACCTAACCTTACAAATCCTAACTTACCTTAATAAAACCTAACCTATCAATACCCTACCTAACTGAAATTTGCACATTCCTGGCACTAACGTACATAATAATAGTTCCATTTCAACAACCTTGTCATAATCGTGAAGATAACGAAATTAAAAACGTATATACAACTATTACAGTTTTGTAAAATTATGACAGAAATAAAAAGAGGTTGGTACGTTTTAAAATTAGTTTGATTAAAGTTGGCTGAAGGATTATGATGAAAAACAATAGATCGGCAAATGAAATATTTTACAACAATTACTAAAAATAACTGTCCAATAATTTTAGCCATTTATTGCTTCATAGACGTATATTTTGAATTATTTACTACAACAATTATAAATAAAAATAAAATATTCCACTAGTGAAAAATAAAAATTAAATTTGAGCAGGTCCTTATAAAAGTGGCCTAAGGTGCGTCATGGATCGTACAAAACAATACAAATTTAATACCTTCTGAAATGAAACTCTGAAAAAAGCGAAACAAATGTTTTACATTAATGTAATTTAAAGGAGTGTTGCGCTTTTGTGTTGCGGGGCATTCAGTGGAGAGCATTGTATGTGGTTGGTGCAGAAACCGAGAGGTGTGGTCGACTAAAACATTGTGCTCTAACACAGTTTGTTACAAGTAGACTATTTCTCTTCCCGTTTGGAAAAAATGTATTTCAAAGCCAGAGGCTAGAAAAGTCCTTTTCTGGTGTTTTTATAGAGGACCAATAAGTGGAGAGTTACGTATGTACAGTAACCAAAAATGAGTTAAACACTTTATTTACTAGCGCAAGCGCACAGCTTCCATTATAAATACTGCATAACTTCTGCAGTACTCTGGTGTACTGTATGTGTGATAAAGGGATTTGTATTTTATTTTTTATTTATTTATTATTAAGACGCCGATCGTCAAGATATGGGTGAATATAAATTTCGAATCAGTGCAATGAGTGTAGATGAACGAGTGTAGTCATTGTAACTATTTGAGTTCGACTTAGCTTAGAAAGGATTATTTTAATAGCCCAATAGTTGTTACTACACGTCGGTGTACACTATTAGTCTAATCTTCTTTGTAAGTGACGGGGTGGGAAGGCATCGTTACAACGGATGATGGAAATATCATTACCATAGCCTTAGTGGAACGATTCTATAGCTGTGATATGATGGAAATACATCGTTATTATGGCCTTGATGCTTAAGACAGTTTTTTGTCAATAATATGACAAAAATTTATAATCATAAAAATCATGACTATGTTCAAAACATAACTGTATTATTTATAGTAAATGGATTTGATGGACAGACACTATAACATCGTGTATAAGTATGTTATATGATGGAAATACATTGTTATTATGGCCTATATGTACATTTTAACTTTGTATACAAGTTATATGATGGAAATACATTGTTATTATGGCCTATATGTACATTTTAACTTTGTATACAAGTTATATGATGGAAATACATCGTTGTTATTTCATCGATGTACATTTTAACGTTGTATACAAGTGATATGATGGAAATACATCGTTATTATTGCCTATATGTACATTTTAACTTTGTATACAAGTGAGATATGATGGAAATACATCGTTGTTATTTCCGCGATGTACATTTTCAAGAATAAAGAATCAAGAATATTTATTTGCCATTAAATAAACAAATATCAGACAAAAGTAATTCATACTATTAACTATCAAATTCTTTTCATAATAATAACGATGTATTTCCAACTTGTTACACGTAAACAACGCTAAAATGTACATCAAGATCAGAATAACTATTTATTTCCATCTTATCATATGTATACGATGCTAAAGTGTACATCAAGGCTATAATAAATATGTATTTCCATAACTAGAATCTACAGTTTCCGGTGACAACCGCGTCAAGGTACTATCTACAATATTTACAAGATGACCAGACTTTTAACGTTGTATACAAGTGATATGATGAAAATACATTGTTGTTTTGGCCTCGATGTACATTTTAGCGTTGCATACATGTGATAAGATGGAATTACATCGTTATTATGGTCTTGATGTACACTTTAGTGTCGTATACATATAATAAGATGGAAATACATTTTAGAACTTAGACTTAAGCGGCCGGTGTCATAACTAGAATCTACCGTTTCCGGTGACAACCACGTCAAGGTACTATCTACAATATTTACAAGATGACCAGACGTTTCGCCCATACTGTGATGCCACATTACAGTATGGGCGAAACATCTGGTCATCTTGTAAATATTGTAGATAGTACCTTGACGCGGTTGTCACCGGAAACTGTAGATTCTAGTTATGGAAATACATATTTATTATTGCCTTGATGTAAACTTTAGCATCGTATACATATGATAAGATGGAAATAAATAGTTATTCTGATCTTGATGTACATTTTAGCGTTGTTTACATGTAACAAGTTGGAAATACATCGTTATTATTATGAAAAGAATTTGATAGTTAATAGTATGAATTACTTTTGTCTGATATTTAATAACATGGTAGATAATTAATTGTTAATTTAATATAGACCCTTCTTTGATTCTTATAACACTGAAGTCAATAAAATTTTTTCATAAAAAAACCATCCAAGCTATCATCAAATAAATTTAATGTAACTTTTTAGTTTTTTAATTAGCATAATACGTGTTGGTACATATACAGTACAAGTAAACGTCACACAACACAAATTTATTACAATATAAGCACAAAATGCACAAATATACTATAATACAAGCACAAAATGCACAAATATTATGGTGATCGATTTCGGTGAACCACGCTCACCTTCTTCTTCTTCTTCGTGTGGTGTAATGGCTTCTCTGTACAGCTCCCGGTTATTTTTACGCTTTTTCATGGAAAAAACTATTAAATGACTCTAAAAGTGTTAAAAAACAAAAGTCTAGACTATTACAAACATTTTGTGCTAATAGGTTTTAACCGAGTAAATGTATTTACTCGGTTAAAGGCTACATTCAATAAATGGACTATCATGTATTTTAGTTATTTTGACCATCATCAAAACGGGTAAGACCAAACCATGCATTAAGCCTAGCTTGCTCCACTTGCAATTTTCAATAAGTTTACAAACTGAAAGTATTAGAAGTTGCTCAAAGTTTTATTGCTTAAAACTCTTTTTAAGTGGTGCATTAGTGATAATGACCAATGATTTGTGATTTTTTACTTAACATTTTATTGTGTTACGATAAATTAAATATGCCGTACCAAGTTCAGTGTCGGCCATATTGAATGACTTGTAGTTTAAGTGAGAGGAAGAACGCTCTCAGTCAATCAGAGTGAACGATCGCCCAGCCAATCACAGAACGGCACTGTTACTTTTGCTTTTACAATTATTAATTCATTATAATCTTGTAATAATGGGTAGAAGGCCTAAATGTGGCAAGTGCACTAAGGTAGTGACTGAGAATAGTAAGGCTATTCTGTGTGATTATGAATGTGGTTTGTGGTTTCATATTGACTGTGTCGGAGTTGACCTGAGTGAGTATGGACAACTTTCAAACTCAGATGAAAAGTGGTATTGCAATATATGTGATCTCAAAAGTGACAATAGGGACCTTAGAGATCAAGTTAAAAATTTAAATGCTACTGTTAGTTTACTCCAGTCAGATCTTAAAGAATCTCAAGACTTATATGAAGCAGCGTGTAAGCGAAATTCTTGTATAAATGACCTTTATTTAGATAAAGAGCAGGAGATAATTAGACTTCAGATGGAAATTGACAAATTAAGAAGTCATAACCTCAATACTGGTTTTAAAGACAAATCACATAATCAATCTCTTTTCAATGACTCATTGGCATTCCCACCATTTAGGCTTAGTAATAGATATTCTGTTTTATCCGAACAAGGAGTTGATAATGATAGACTTAATAATGAAGATAATTCACCACCAATAAACTCTTCATTACGAAGGGAGGAGGGTAGATTCTCAACTCCAATAGGCTCCATGGCTCGACGGGGAATCAGGAAGAATCAGACAAACACATCTAAAGACTTGCTTAATGATAACCGTTGCCAGAGAACGATACACAAGAAAGTGAAAACAAGGACGGTATCTAATACAACTGTTGAAGTAGGACAGAGTAGTTTAAGAGTAGGGTATGATAAAGGCAGTTGCACTAAACATGTACCTAAATTGTTAATTTTGTCAGATAGTCATGGGAGGAACATAGGCCAGCATATAAATCAGAAAATAGACAGAACAAAACTGGAGGTATTTTCTATGTGTCGCCCAGGGGCTGGGCTTGTAAATGTTATGTCAGGAATTGAATCTTTTAGTGATAGATTTACTAAGCAAGATTACATTGTAATAATAGGAGGCAGTAATGATATTGTAAGTGAGAGTAGGTCAATACTAACAAAGAACATCATTAATAGGCTAAAGGCCATTTCAGAGAAGACAAATGTAATTTTTTGTAGCTTACCTATTAGGTTTGATAGGCCTGAATTGAATGATGCAGTGCATCTATGTAATGTTGAGCTAAATGCTCTATCTGATATGAAACTTCTACCTATTGATAACATAGACAGAAAATATTTCACCAAACATGGACAACACCTTAACAAAGCAGGTAAATTTGTTTTAATTTCTAAGATTTTGAAAGCTGTGTATGATATTGATGGTAGGGTGCATAATGTAGGTAGTAATTTTTTAGATTAGGCCTACATCAGTCATATAAGCAGAACAATTTTGACAAACTTCATAATGTGAAGGAATCCTTATTAAATTGTACAATGGTTAATGATAAAACAATAGATGTTTTTACTGTTCTGCAGCTTAACTGTCAATGTCTTAGAAATAAATTGTTGGACTTAGAGCATTTATGTATGAGTGAGAGTGTGGATGTTGTTTGTGTGTCAGAACACTGGCTTAAGGCAGTGGAAGTAGATCTTTATACACCTAAGAGTTTTGTAGCAGCCAATATATTGTGTAGGAATGTTTTTAAAAATGGGGGGGTTGGAATTTTTTTAAAAAGAAATATTGAGTTTGAGGTTGTTGATGTAACGGATTATTTTGTAGAATTGCATTGTGAAATAAGTTGCATCCAGCTAACCTCATGTAAATTGATTGTTATAAGTATTTATAGATCACCGGCTGGAAATATGGAAACTTTTTTAGAAAATTTTGAATTAACAGTTAAAAAGATTTTAGGTAAGTATTCTTCATATAAAATAATTATATGCGGAGACTTTAACATTGAAATGGCAAAACCTACTACAAATATCTCTTTAAAATTTCTGAATATATTGCGGTCTTATAACTTTTTCTGTGCAATTAAAAACCCTACCAGAAATAAAGCGTGTATAGACAACATAATTGTTAATTTTTCAAGAGATCTTTATAAAGCCAGAATATTAGGGGGCAGCTTTGCAGATCACGACCCTTTACTACTGGAAATGAAACTCAAAACTGATAAATGTTTAAAAAGTAATAATAACAATGGTAAAAATGACACATTCATCCGTACTCAATCAGACAATCAAATTAAGGAATTTGCGGAATGTCTGCTCAACAATCAATGGAGTTTTACCAAAAACTTGTCTAGGCCTGGTGGTGTATCTGATGCACAGATGTGTGATCGATTTTTTAAAATGTATATTGACCTATGGCACACTTGTTCACCTCTGATTAAATGTAAATCTAATCATAATAATAGCTATAGAAATAAGTACAATAAGGTTAATTGGTATTCTGTGGAGCTTGCAGACTCTAGAACATTAATGCTCTCATATTTTACAATGTACAAAAATATGGTTCCAGGTACAATACAATCCAATCAGGCATACAAAATTTACCAAAATTTGAAAAAGAAATACAGAAAACAATTGGCAAATGCAAAAAAATTGGCTTGTCAAAATTATATAGAAAATTCTGCAAATAAGTGTAAGGCCGCGTGGGAAGTCATCTCGGGGGAAAGCTCACCTACACACACACAGCAGGTAAGTCTCGAACCAGATATGGTCAATAATTACTTTCTAAATTCTGTACATGATTTGGGGCAGCAGTTTGATAAGTCAGTTGTTTCAGCTATTAACCTTTTAAATAATACAAACTTAATTAGGCCTAATAGTTTCCGTTGGAGAATGACCACACCTGAGGAGGTGAGTAAAACAGCTGCTCAATTGTCGAATTCTAAGGCAATGGACTGTTATTGGCTTTCAAATAATATTATTAAGAAAACTATTCATTTAATTAATGTACCTTTGGCCTTTATTTTTAACACATGTTTTCACTTAAGTTACTTTCCTGAATTACTAAAATTATCCAAAGTAGTACCAATATTTAAGAAGGGAGATAAAAGCTCACCACAGAATTACCGTCCAGTCTCAATAGTTCCCATTTTTTCAAAATTATTCGAATCAATTATATATAGTCAATTAAGTGAATATTTTGAAAGAAACAATTTAATTTCAGTTTCTCAATTTGGATTCAGGAAAGGTATGTCTACCGTAACTGCAGTACAGCAAATTGTTGGGAATAGTCTAGAGGCGTTTGAAAATAAGGAAACTGTTGCTCTCACCCTTTTTGATCTCACTAAAGCTTTTGATTGTGTACCTTTTGATATTTTACTTTATAAACTTAAATATTATGGAATTGACACCCATTCACTTAACTTGATAAAATCATATCTCAGCAATAGAACTCAATATGTTGCACTCAACAGCAGGAATTCTGCGGTTGCAAGTGTCTCAACTGGGGTGCCCCAGGGCTCTGTCCTAGGGCCTTTTCTGTTCATAGTAGCCATAAATGATTTGCCATATAACAATACTAGTGTAAATACAATAGTATATGCGGACGACACCACCATTATGAAAAGTCATAAAGACCTAAATTATTTAAATGATGTAATTGAGGGCTCAACAAGGGATGTACTGAATTGGTTTCAAAGTAATAAACTACATTGTAATAAAGATAAAACTCAAAATTTGATACTTAGTCTCAAAAATGAAATTCCATACAATTCAGTAAAACTGTTGGGCATAAACATTGATAGTAAATTGTGTTGGAAAGACCAAATCAACAATATCTGTAAAAAAATATCCAGAACAGTATTTTTATTTTGGAAGCTAAAGCCACTTGTAAATTTAGAATATTTAAGAATTGCATACTTTGGCTTGTTTCAATCGCATATCACCTATGGGTTGATACTGTGGGGACATTCTCATTGTGTGCATGAGATATTATTAATACAAAAGAAAATTGTTCGCAATATGGCAGGGGCAGGGGCCCTGGAGCACTGCAAACCGCTTTTTGTTTACCTTAAAATCTGCACAATTATTAACCTATATATTTTTCAAGTCTTAATGTATGCCAAAGATAATTTAAATTTATTTCAAAAAAGACAAAACATACACAATCATAAGACTAGAAATAGAATCAATCTGGATATTCCTCATCATAGGCTTACCCTTACAGGCAAGTCCTATAAAATTAATTGTGTTACATTTTTTAATAAGCTCCCCGAGATTGCTTGGACAATACCACGTAATAAATTTAAAACTGTCATTTATAACTGGCTTCTCAATAATCCATTCTATTCTATTTCCGAGTTTCTAGAGTCTGACTTGAACATAACTTTTTTCAATATGTAAATGTAATAGTCTTTTCTGTTTTAAGTATAGATTAATTTAAATATGTGTATGTTGAAGAGTAATTTATTGTAAAATTTTAATATATAGTAATTTATTGTTGAATCTTAATATATGGTAATTTTATTGTTGAATTTTATTATGTAATTATTTATTGTTAAATTTTAAGATAATATAGTGATTTATTGTAGTTTTAATGTGTAATGATGATTGATAAGCAAATTTTGACAGAGTGCAACTGCCTTGTTTTAGATTAGATTTGTAATTGTAGATTGACATGTCCTATTCGAACTTATGTTTGTCAATGGAATAAATAATTCTTGATTCTTGATTCTTGATTCTTCCTCAGACCAGAGGGATTCACAAAAGAATGGAAAACGGTGTTCAACAACTCAATTATTTATAGGCCTATGATCACGTGACCTCATTGGCTGGAATCGTCAAAATGGCGGCTGCTGTGATATTATTGGTTAATTCCTATTGTCTGTTACTTCTCTTCTTTTATTCGCTGAAAATACATTATTAAAAACTATTTCGGAATCAAAATTAACCTGTTCATTCATTAATTTATCACGATCCTTACATTTTTCTTTAAAAATAAATAACTCTTCCCAAGCATTCATGTTACGACCCTTCTTACAAAATTTTAGAATATCTACATTTTCATCTATTTTATTCAAACTGTGGGTACAATTCAGAAGGTGTTTAGCTACATTAGATCTTTCAGGTTTATTATTTTTAAAAGCAGAGACATGGTTTTTATATCTTTTGCTAAAATTTACAGTCTGACCTATGTAAAACATATTACAATCATTACAGTTAATCCTATATATTCCTGAATTATTAAATTTATCTTCACTTTCAATATTCGGGTGTAAAATGTTGGACATAGTATTACAAGTCTTAAAAGCTACTGATAAATTGAATTTCTTAAATCTATTACCAACTCTTTGTGTAAACGGCCCATTGTAATGGATGGATACATACTTCTTTTGTTCTTTATCGGATTTTTCTTTTTTAAGTGTTGTTCGTCTATCGTCTCGAATTTTGTTTTCTATTTTCTTTTTTATTCTACTTCCAATTTCATCAATCATTGATGCTTTGTATCCATAATGTATCCATAATGGATACAAAGCATCAATGATTGATGAAATTGGAAGTAGAATAAAAAATAGAATAAAAAAAAAGAAAATAGAAAACAAAATTCGAGACGATAGACGAACAACACTTAAAAAAGAAAAATCCGATAAAGAACAAAAGAAGTATGTATCCATCCATTACAATGGGCCGTTTACACAAAGAGTTGGTAATAGATTTAAGAAATTCAATTTATCAGTAGCTTTTAAGACTTGTAATACTATGTCCAACATTTTACACTCGAATATTGAAAGTGAAGATAAATTTAATAATTCAGGAATATATAGGATTAACTGTAATGATTGTAATATGTTTTACATAGGTCAGACTGTAAATTTTAGCAAAAGATATAAAAACCATGTATCTGCTTTTAAAAATAATAAACCTGAAAGATCTAATGTAGCTAAACACCTTCTGAATTGTACCCACAGTTTGAATAAAATAGATGAAAATGTAGATATTCTAAAATTTTGTAAGAAGGGTCGTAACATGAATGCTTGGGAAGAGTTATTTATTTTTAAAGAAAAATGTAAGGATCGTGATAAATTAATGAATGAACAGGTTAATTTTGATTCCGAAATAGTTTTTAATAATGTATTTTCAGCGAATAAAAGAAGAGAAGTAACAGACAATAGGAATTAACCAATAATATCACAGCAGCCGCCATTTTGACGATTCCAGCCAATGAGGTCACGTGATCATAGGCCTATAAATAATTGAGTTGTTGAACACCGTTTTCCATTCTTTTGTGAATCCCTCTGGTCTGAGGAAGGTGAGCGTGGTTCACCGAAATCGATCACCATAATATTTGTGCATTTTGTGCTTGTATTGTAGTATATTTGTGCATTTGGTGCTTATATTGTAATAAATTTGTGTTGTGTGACGTTTACTTGTACTGTGTAACTTTTTGTGAACAAATCACTGAAAGGAATCTTTATTTGTAAGAGGTTTCAAGTCCAGTGGCAGGATTTTCCCAGTGAAACATGTAACTAATAATCTCACTGGAACGTATTGACCAGCCGACCTTGTTTTTGTTTTAAACTCTCAATTTCACAGTGAAATTTATCCTCTGGTAGCTCAGTTGGTAGAGCGGTGGACTGTAGATGGCAATTAATCAGTTATCCATAGGTCGCTGGTTCAAATCCGGCCCGGAGGAATAAATTTTACTAAATAAATAAGAATAATTAGAATATAAAGTAATCCATTCAAATTGTTAAATGATATTTGGTTAAAATCAGCAAACTTTAAAATAAAAAAATTAATTTGTTTGGGAAATATTATATTTTAGTCAAACGTGCACATATATTCGTAACAAATTTTCTATTTGATTATAAAACATAACGATTCTAAAGACGTGATTTTCAACAGCTATTTTTTCTTCTTTTAAATGAATGCGATATGCGCTGATACGTTCAGACATTTTGCGACAGAAATGTAATAAAACATCTGCGGAGAAATACACCAAATGAAGATTGAATTTGGCTCCGTCCCAGTTGGTTCGCCCCCTTGTCCCCAGTTCAACAATGGCAGAAACAATCTGGAGGAACTCTTCCAGCCGATAACGTTACGGTCCGTTGGTTGACTCGCGATTTGAACATCAAGAACGAGGAAAGTTTAATTCATTATGTGGCAACAACAAGGCCATAGTGCAGCAACAAGGCCTAAGGTATTCAAGGTATTTAACATTAGACTGATTTAACTCGTTTGATAATAAATGTTACTTTTGGATTGGTGATAGGACAAGCAACTGGAAATCGGTAAATCGCTTTTACTATCACTGATTTTACTCCCCTTTATTCTTGTAAAAGTAAAATTAATTTTAATGCCATAAAATATCTATTCATGTATTACAACCCCGAAAAAAATATTATATGCTGGTACTATATTCTATTTACACTTACATTAAAAAAATATATTTCATGGTTTAGTTGCAGTAGAAATAAACCCGGAATATCCGACTCTTAAATTAAGAAGAACTTTATAAAAAAACGACTGTTTATCATCGTGGTTAGAAATTTTATAAACACAAGACGCTTTACGATAAACGATATCTTGGAAAATAGGCGATTATCTATTTGTAAACACGTAATTATAAGGATTCAAGTATTAAAATAACAACATTTTAATGTTGAGAGGACATAATATTAAGAAATTCCTTTACAGAATAAGTGTAAAGGTCGAACAACGAAACCGGCCTTTCCTGGAGATGGTCACAGGCAGTGATTGGCACAGTGTTAGGAGATCAATACTGACTCTGCTACAGAGGTCAACCTCATTGTGTAAAGTTGATGCCCCGCATTGCTTCACTCTGATACATCTCCACAATATATTGATACACATAGTTAGTCGTGATTGGCTCACTATACTTGGCACATATATAAAACCAACATTGACTGTCGTGTCCAGGCCAACCTGATTGTGTAAAGTTGATGCTCCGCATTGCTTCACTCCGACACATCTCCACAATATAGTCGTGATTGGCTCACTATACTTGGCACATATGTAAAACCAACATTGGCTGTCGTGTCAAGGTCAACCTCATTGTGTAAAGTTGATGCCCCGCATTGCTTCACTCTGATACATCTCCACAATATATTGACACACATAGTTAGTCGTGATTGGCTCACTATACTTGGTACATATGTAAAACCAACATTGACTGTCGTAACAAGGTCAACCTCATTGTGTAAAGTTGATGCTCCGCATTGCTTCACTCTGATACATCTCCACAATATATTGACACACATAGTTAGTCGTGATTGGCTCACTATACTTGGCACATATGTAAAATCAATATTGACTGTCTTGTCAAGGCCAACCTGATTTTGTAAAGTTGATGCTCCGCATTGCTTCACTCCGACACATCTCCACAATATATTGACACACATAGTTAGTCGTGATTGGGATAGTATACTTCATTCTTTTGTGAACCCCTCTAGTCTGAGGAAGGTGAGCGTGGTTCACCGAAATCGATCACCATAATATTCGTGCGTTGTGTACTTGTATTGTAATATATTTGTGCATTTTGTGCTTATATTCTAATAAATTTGTGTTGTGTGACGTTTACTTGTACTGTATAGTATACTTGGCACATATGTAAAACCAATATTTACTGTCGCGTCAAGGTCAACCTCATTGTGTAAAGTTGGTGCTCCGCATAAGTACAATTGCATGATTGTATGTCCATAGGTGAGTGTATGGGTCAAAACGCCGTAAGTGTAATCCCAATACCATGATACGTGTATGGGTGGGTGGTTAGGAACTGTATCAATGTTAGTGAATTGTCACCCTCCACATGACAATCAGTATCAGTAAATGTGATCACGTGTAAAGCCAGATCTCCACATTGTTTTGTACCAACACAAATGTATAGTATATGAGCCACTCATAGATGGTCGTTACTTGTGAATATTCAAATTCGCGCAGTTGTTAAATCTATATTGCATGTAGAAACCACCTTACGGAGTTACGTTGGTGCTCAAAATTACAGGGAACCAACACATCTCAGTAGTATATTGACTCCGATAGAAATCTTGGTTGATTCAGTTGTAAAATCAATATTGGCCGTCATTGTTGTGTACATTTATTGTGTCACAATAACTTTCAATTAATTATTACAGTTATATTTACAAATGAAGTTTGAGGGCATGTTGATTTCATACATAGCTTATTCGTATCTTAGACCAATGTGCATTTGTGACTAAACTCCTCTAAGAACATGAGGCCGTAGGGATGGATGACTTTTAATTTTTTTCTTATTTGACAATCGATAATTAATCAGTAAAATGTAAATTATATTGTATAATTCAATGACGAGAAACATTTTTTTTAATCTCACTAAAAACTGAATATCTCAAATCAATAGTTTAAATTTTAAAATTCTGATTTGGCATTTGATGAAAAGGAAATAGAGTTCCACACGAATTGGACACCACAATAATAGTTTTCCTCTTTCGAAAACAAGGCTTAGGTCTCATACAGTTACACCTGTATGTAATATTACATTTTGTAATATTTACGTTGATACTGCATGTGGTATCTAGCAACAATTGTATTTACTCCACCACATTATTGTACCTCTCATAAAAAAAGTTCACGAAGTTAGCAGGAAATTTTACAGAACTGTTATGTAAACGTTGCCTCCGATGGTAAATCCGCATATCGTGTACAATGTGGCGTAAGAAGCTAGAGGCATAAATTACGCCACCCCTTTGGGGTAGGGGGGGGGGAGACTCTACATTAGTAAAACACAGGGGCGGCAAATGCGTTTATTGGTAAATGTCACTTACTCCATAAATCACGTCCGATCTGAAAATACACCACTTTCAACCTACCGCTCACTTATTCTGGAACCTCCTCCATCAGACAGACAAGGAACATTTTCAACCTACCACCTACTTCTACTGGAACCTCCTCATCAAGCACACAAGGAACACTTTAAAACTACCACCCACTTCTACTGGAACCTCCTCCATCAGGAACACAAGCAACACTTTCAACCTACCGCCTACTTCTACTGGAACCTCCTCCATCAGTCTCACAAGGAACACTTTCAACCTACCACCTACTTCTACTGGAACCTCCTCCATCAGTCTCACAAGGAACACTTTCAACCTACCGCCTACTTCTACTGGAACCTCCTCCATCAGTCTCACAAGGAACACTTTCAACCTACCACCTACTTCTACTGGAACCTCCTCCATCCGTCTCACAAGGAACACTTTCAACCTACCACCTACTTTTACTGGAACCTCCTCCATAAGACAAACAAGGAGGACTTTCTAATTACCACCTACTTCTACTGGAAGTTCCTCCATCAGACAGACAAGGAACACTTTCAACCTACCGCCTACTTCTGTTGGAACTTCCTCCATCAGACAAACAAGGAACACTTTCAACCTACCGCCTACATCTACTGGAACTTCCTCCATCAGGCAAACAAGGAACACTTTCAACCTACCGCCTACATCTACTGGAACTTCCTCCATCAGACAAACAAGGAACACTTTCATCCTACCACCTACTTCTACTGGAACTTCCTCCATCAGACAAACAAGGAACACTTTCAACCTACCACCTACATCTACTGGAAGTTCCTCCATCAGACAAACAAGGAACACTTTCAACCTACCGCCTACTTCTACTGGAACTTCCTCCATCAGACAAACAAGGAACACTTTCAACCTAACGCCTACTTCTGTGGAACCTCGTCCACCGGATTACTCAGACTAACTAGAATACAGAGGGACAACCTTTAACCTTTTAAACGAGTTATGATACTACAATGACAATGCTTTGGTGGGGAATATTTTACTAAATCTTTTATTTTGAGAGTTACAATATTGACCAAGACGTAAAAGTTGCGAGTAAAGATTGATAAAATAATTGTTGACTTTTTTTATATCCCTAACGAAATAATCCCTAACGACGAAAATAGCTAAATTAGGGATTATTAAAAATGTATTAAAACTGTTAAGTACAAAATCACTTAAACAGCTGCCATTAAGGTATTCGCTGTTTATTCTAGGTGATTTTTAATGAAAAAAACAGTTTTAGCAAAATAAATTGTGTGAAAACAGGGGTTTTATTTATATACCAGGTGTTCCAAAAGTATCCCCTCCGTATCTTTTGAACAGAAATATATCTGAACTAATATCTAAACAGAACTAATACCGTGGAGTAGATTGTTATAAGACTAAAAATTATGATTTTTTAAGGATTCAATTTAAACATTTTAAGTTTAAACCCCCAATCGAGTGATATATGATTTTTAAGTTTCTTCTAAAAGGACAACAATGTCACAAAGTAAATGTCTATTACATTATATATTTTACATTTTCACAGGCTACCATTTTATTTTCGAATTAGATATACCTTTTGTTTGTGGCCTTTTAGAAAAGGCTTTAAAATAATATATATCACTCAATAAGAGTTTACATTTAAACTTTGAGTTACCCCCCAAATCTCATTTTAGGTTGGGTAGGTTGAAATTCTCATGAACGCCCATAATTTTTTGTCTTATAACAATTCCTTCAACGATACTAGTTGATATATTTCTGTTTAAAAATTAGGGGGAGGGGGAGTTTTGGAAAACCCTATATTACATCATTTAAATGAAATACTATTGGATTGCGTTGACGCACTTAAGTTTCTAAGAAAGTCATAAAAATTAATTTGACGACTGTATTAAAATTAAAACACCAGTAATTAAAACAGGCGTTTTCTGATTGTTTCAAAATGATGTTTTTCATTAAAACTCTTTTGAATAGTGATCACAAGTTCTTTCTCATGATTGAAGGCTACCTTGAAAGATAAATACAGTTGCAGAATGCAGCCAACTGCGTCACTTTGACACTGTGACATGTACCGTATGTTAACGGTACTCTGTACCGACCCTGCAAGATCAATACTGCACCAGCTGTCCGCCCTTCATGGCCTAACACCCCCTCATACTAATTATTGTAAAAATTTGTAATCAAGTGCAGTAACCTAACATAAAAAATTTTTTCAAAACCACATTACCTTGTACTGACTATCCTGGAAGCTTGGCAATTATAAATTTCATCACCGATTTGATAAAAATACTTAATTTTCTCGAGAAAATATAGAACAACAATATAGCAGTTTGATTGCAGCTCAAGATAGTTGCCAACAAAGAGTATAAACATTCGTTTTAAGTAAATTTATATTAAATAATATTCAACCGTACAGTTTAGAGTAACTTGCCTTCCACTATAATAAATGGATAGTAATGTGTTAAAATTACATTTCATTATATTACAAGGCGATTATAAATGTTACCCTTTAAAGTAAAAGTCCTTTGAAGATAATGATTCTTCACAAAAACTCAGCTCACAAAGTATACTAAACTGAGTACGATAAGACACATGCTGGTATGCACATTTTTAAAATTATAAACATGTTGGTAGCTCACTATCGGTGCAGAAATTATTCTACTCGACTTATAAGATTATAAGAGAATAATATGCCTATGAAAAGTCCAATCACGTTATTGTTTTCTTCGTCTGATTATAAAGTATGAATTTTTAAATTGTATTACAAGTTTGAATAATTGTTATACTGGGGCACATAAACTAGTTTTTACTGTGCATCAACTTTACACTTTTTAGTATTACAAGTTTGAATAATTTTTATCCTAGTTGGAACATAAATTACCGGAATTTTATCTAGTTTTCGCTGTACATCAACTTTACACTTTTATAAATCAAATGCCCGTTATTGTATCACATTTACATTTTAACATGTGATTGACAAAACAGTTTTCGATAGCTTTTAAAAATTTCAGAATTTTAACATTTTATGAAAGAAAGTTACTATCAATTTTCTAAAAAATATTTATTGGATTCTAGAGGTCATTACTTTTTAACCCTTATGAAATGTATATTTAGGATACATTACTTTTATATACGTAAGTAAACGCAGTGATTTTAAGTTGATTTAAAATTTTAACGTTGTAATAAAAGGCTTTTCGATAAAATTTCAACCTACAGTGGTATTGACCCACCCACCCATCCATATATCCACAGTGTTAAAGACTCACTCGCCCACCCATTTATAGGTTTTGGTTCTTAAAAAACTTAAATTAATACCTGTTTAAGAAACAAAATTCGAAAGGTTCTAGAGGAGTAAACTAAGAAAATGCAATAACGTAGAGGAACCGAAGTGTTTTGTAAACAAAACGTCTCCACAACAATGACAAGAACGGCAGTTAAAAGGTCGATTTACAATGACAGATAGTGTAAAGGAATGGTCGTAACTTGGATCTAGGTCGTAGCCCCATACAACAGTGAGACGAGCTCAGCTCCACCTAATACATATGAACCAGGCATGTCTGACAAAGGCACATTAAATCAATGGAAGAGAGGGGCCGCTCTTGTTAACCCTTGAAAGGGCGCTGGGGGCTTGGCATTGACAATTCCAAGTCATTGTGACCTAACCTAATTCTATTCTCAGCTTACATGCATTGAACCATTTTTGTTGTTGTTGAGTACTTCGATACAAATTTCTTTGTTCATTGTCCTAAAAGACCTTATCATATTTTGACACACGCAGAAATACTATTTATTCGCATTTCCAATAATCTTTGTCAGTTAGTAATCTTCAACGATCTTAGAGTATTAAAAAATATCCATAAATGTATCGTACAAAACCCAAACTTGATTATTCCAGTTAGTCGTATTTGTCACTGGAAGAATTACAAAAATAACAGTATTTTTTTACAAATCGTATGACAGTTAAAAGATTATATCAAAATAGTTCGTAGATAATATACACATAGGCTTAATTGTAATGTATTAGTGCATATAAATTTCAAAGATCATTTATATTGAATTAAGTAAGATACTGTCGGCGCAGAAATTATGTGTATCCAATTTTGAAGGTTGTTTACTAAAAACCTAAGAGGCATACGAAAAGTTCAATCACGCCATTGGTTTCCTCGTTTAATCGTTATTTATTGAAATATGTACTATTAAATTTTAATTTCAGTTAAAAAAATTTTAATCCCAGCTGGAATGAAAAAGTACCGGAATTTTTACTGGTTTTTACCATAGATTAACTTTACAGTTTTATGCATTTTTAAATTTTATTAGAAATTTGAATTATTGTACATTAACTTTACGCTTTCATTACTAAAAATTCCGTTAATATACCCCGTTTGTATTTTAATACATTTT
>JAQJVL010005666.1:0-33722 GCA_035578905.1 Stictocephala bisonia | reverse complement strand
TGTATAATTTATTTCAGGATGATAGTTTGTTATTTATTCAATTGATGAGTTTTTAATACAAACATAACTTTTAGTAATCTCCCACAATTCTAAAGTGCATTTTCAGTTTGACTTACACACTAGCCCAGTTACGTAAGAATTCTAACGCTTAAACATATATCTGTAGTAGGTATATATATATATATATATATATATATATATATAAGTAGATAGTAATGTATAACACCTAGACCAAATTTGGAGACATATGGTTATTTAACCATAAACTCTCCAAAAAACACTTTACCACCACTATTACACAAATTTATACAAAAATTAACCCAAATTATCAATTTTTTAAAAATAAAATAACTAATACCTAATACTCAAATAATCAAAAAAGTTATCAATATTCTTATTAAAACTACCAAAAAATGAAATCAAAATTCTTATAATATTTTATTCAAATGAAATTCTTATAATATTTTATTCAAATTTGATAATTGCACAATCTAATTTCGATAATTCTTATAATATTTTATTCAAATGAAATTCTTATAATATTTTATTCAAATTTGATAATTGCACAATCTAATTTCGATAATTCTTATAATAATTTATTCAAATGAAATTCTTATAATATTTTATTCAAATTTGATAATTGCACAATCTAATTTCGATAATTCTTATAATATTTTATTCAAATGAAATTCTTATAATATTTTATTCAAATTTGATAATTGCACAATCTAATTATAAAATTATAAAAGTTCATTAATATCATTTTTGATCACATTATACTCTAATAATTTTTCTGAAACAACTACCACATAGCAATTAGTCTTACTTGTAGCTAAAATATCATAATCAAAATCCATATTTATAATTATATCATTTTTTGAACTAGAAATATTTACAGGAGTTTTTGTTGTATCAATCACATATAATGGTCTATTATCTAAAAATTCTTTAGGATCATAGTACATTTCATTATTTTTATGATAAACCTTTTTATAATCTTGATACATTTCATACATAATTCTAAATTTATCATTATTAATGTCTAAATTCATTAACTCATCTGGATAATAATGACCATTTAATTTAACTCTAATATTTTTTACATACATGCTATCAAACTTTGAAATATCAAACAATTGATCATTTAATCTTCCTTTTTGAAAACCAATTAAAATAAATTTTGGATTATTAATATTTCTATAAATATTTGTTATATCAAAACTATAATTTTTTCCAACAATATTTTTCACTTCAATACACTGCCAATGATTAAATTTGAATGTTAATTTTTCACTTTTAGTTATTTCATTTATCAATTGAATTTTACTTGTTGTTTTATAATCAATTATTGGAACTCTAATGTAAAATTCTTCAATAGTTATTTTTCCTTTTTCAGGTAATGTAGCATCATCATATGTTCCATTATCTTTTTTATCTCTCCATCTATAAATTACATCATTATCTTCAGATCTAACAAAACTTATATTGAAACCACCTTTGTAAATTGGAAAATTAACATTTTCAAAAAAACTTGTCCAAGATGTGATAAACTTCCAATTGTTTCAAATGTTTTTTTAAAATTAGACCCAAATCCATTATTAAATTGTTCAGTTTTTGAATAAGTTATTGTTCCTTTAATTGTACTTAATTGACCTAGATATTCAACTTCATCTATAAGTTTATTATGTTTTTTCACTTCTATTTTTGAAAATAAGAATGGAATGAAATTATCTACAAGTTTAATATTAGTTTTTGTATAATCAGAATTATCAGTTTTTGTTAATTTTCCAGAAATATAAAATTGAAATTTCGAAGAACAAAATCCATCACCAAAGTCAATATTAAATTCTGTTTTCTTATTTGGTTCATTTAAATGTTGCTTTGATAAAGGATAAAAGTTTTTATATTCAGCTCTCTCAATAATATAATCCATCATTTAAAGAGAAAAAATTTTAAAATGAAAGAAAACAATTTATTCAATAATTAACATCTTCAGGCTTTTGTTTAGATATTTCTAAAGAATGTTCAATAATAAACCTTGAAGATACATTCTGATTTTCTAAAACTAATTTCCAATTAATAATATCTTTATTTTCTCTAATGAATGATTTACTTAATTCTTGATATTCACAAATAACATCAATATGATCTCTTAACTGATAATCTATATATTCTCTAATAAAATCAATACTCAAAGTTTGGTATCTAGCAATTTTTCTCCAATTAATGTTATTTTGAAATAATCTCATCATATCACTACTTAATTTATATTTTTCTGAAATATCTTCCCAATCTTCATTATTTAATTTATTTTGGTTTCTAATAATAAACAAATCAAATGACTTAAACAAAATCATTTATAAAGAAAAAAAATTAACAAACCATACTTTTTAACATTTCTATAATATTTTTTATAGTATCTTTTATACAATGTATGTTTAATATTGATAAAGGATGAACATTAGTTTTTGTATATTCATCAGTGAACTCACTATATTTATATATGTTAGTAGATAGTAATGTGTATGTCCTAGACCACATTTGGAGACATATGGTTATTTAACCATAAACTCTCCAAAAAACACTTTACCACCACTATTACACAAATTTATACAAAAATTAACCCAAATTATCAATTTTTTAAAATAAAATAACTAATACCTAATACTCAAATAATCAAAAAAGTTATCAATATTCTTATTAAAACTACCAAAAAATGAAATCAAAATTCTTATAATATTTTATTCAAATGAAATTCTTATAATATTTTATTCAAATTTGATAATTGCACAATCTAATTTCTATAATTCTTATAATTTTTTATTCAAATTAAATTCTTATAATATTTTATTCAAATTTAATAATTGCACATTCTTTTTCTTCAATAATCTTTATTTCTGTAACTATCAAATTAATATTTTCAAGTTTGTTAAATTCTTTAATCTTCTTATCATCAAAAACATTTAAAAATCTACTTGGCAAATGTACTTTCAATTCTTATAATTCTGCAATAATTGTATAACCATATTTATCTTTCAATTTTTCCAATTTTATAATCTTATATTTTTTATTTAGTTCTAAATCTTTTAAAGGTTTATATGCTTTAAATCTTAATTCACCTACATTATTCAATTCTTTTAAGAACTCCATTTAAGATAAAAAATTTCGAAGAAGAAAAAAGCAATGTATTAATTAAATTAAATGGAACATTTAAATGAATTAATACATTGCCACAAATGTAAAAAGAAAACTAAAAATATCACTCCACAAATTGTAGAAATGAAAAATGGATTGTTCAGAATAGCTACAAAATGTGCAATTTGTAAAACTAATAAAAGTAAAATTATCAAAAAAGAAATGAAACCAATTATTAAAAAAGAATTAAAAAAAGAGGATCAAATAATTGAAGCAAAAGAAATTCATGCACCTGTTAGAAAAAAATTTGAAAAAAGAAAAATAATAACTTTAAGCATTGATGACTTATGGGCTGCTGATTTAATTGTTATGAGAAATTATGAAAAAGAAAATAATGGTTATAAATATATGTTAAATGTTATAGATACTTTTTCAAAATATGTTTGGTCAAAACCTTTAAAGAAAAAAGATGGTAAAAATGTTGCAAAAGCATTTGAAGAAATAATTAAAAATGCAATCGAAATTGGCCATAAACCACCAAATTTATTACATACTGATAAAGGTTTAGAATTTTTAAATAAAGATTTAAAAGATATTTTAGAAAAATACAACATTAAACTTTATCACACAGAAAATGAAGAAAAATCTAGTATAATCGAAAGATATAACAGAACCCAAAATGAAAAAATGAAAGTTCTTTTTGAAATTAATAAAAACTTTAAATGGATTAATATTTTACTAAAAATTGTTAAAGATTATAATAATTCTTATCATTCAACTATAAAAAATTAAACCAAATGAAGTGAATGAAGAAGCAGAAAAAGATTTAAAAGAAACTGTTTTTAAATATGTTCCACCAAAAATAGTAGCAAAATCAAAATTTAAAATAGGTGATAGGGTTAGAATTTCAAATAAAAAGTCTACATTTTCAAATAAATATAAAAATAATTGGTCTAGGGAAATACTTGTAATCTATAGAATAAATAATACAGATCCTGTTACATATAGTATAAGAGATTTAAATAATGAAGAAATAATCGGAAGTTTTTATGATTATGAATTAAAGAAAACATTGTTGTAAACATTTTTCATACTAAATGGAAGGACAAAAGAAATGTAGCAAATGTAAAGAGATTAAATATTTCACAGAGTTTTTTAAAGATAAAACAAAAAAAGATGGTTTACATAGTTCTTGTAAAAATTGTCGTAAAGAAGTTAATAATATTGAAATAAAAGAAAAACAATGTGGTATATGTAAAAAAACAAAAGATGTTACAGAATTCCATAAAAATAAATTTACAAAAGATGGTTTACATAGTCAATGTAAGAAATGTCGAAAAGAATTTGATAATAATTTTGAAATAAAAGAAAAGAAATGTAAGAGTTGTAAAGAAACTAAGGACATTTCAAAATTTTATAAATCAGTATATAATAAAGATAAAAAATTTTCATATTGTATTGAATGTTACAAAGAAATGGCAGTAGTTCCAACTATATGTAATTGTGGAAGAGAAAAAGTTAATTGAAAAACAAGAGTTTAAAAACATTAAGGGACAGATGTCTTTGACATATGAATATGAAAGAACATTAGTTGATTCTGGAATACAAACTACACAAATGTATTATCATTTAAGAAGCTGTCATATTTTAAATATTGATGACTTTATTGATGATCAGTTTAATAAATTAATTTCAAGAGAAGTGTTACATAATCCAAATAAAGGATCTGGTTGGACATTCAAAAGATGTATTGAACTAGAATTGATATTAAGTAAAAATAATGCATTGAATGCTGGTTCTTATATTCAATTACCTAATGAAATTAATAATAAAAAATGTTGTATTAATTTTAAAAATACAGATGAATATTGTTTTATTTATGCAATCAGATGTGCTGTAGATAGATTTGAAATGAAGAAATTAGATCATCCACATAGGGTAAAACAATATAGTAAATACCTAAATGATGAAATATTTAAAGGTTTTGATTATCCAATGAGTTTGAAAGATATAAAAATATTTGAAAACAGATCATTTGACCAAAAATATAATTACCCTTCAATGTCTATAAATGTTTATAGAATTGACAAAGATAATAAAGTTGTTCCATTACAAATTTCAGAAATTTACAATGCAAGATTTGAAATTGATTTGCTTTTTCATAAATTTGAAGATGATAGTCATTATATATTGATAACAGATTTAAGTAAATTAGTGAGTAGTCAATTAACAAAATTTAGAGCTAAGAAATATATTTGTAGAAGATGTCTAAGTTATTTCTATAGAAATGAGGATTTAAATAACCATCTAATAATTTGTAAATCTTTAGAACCATGTAGACCAATAATGCCATTTAAAGGACAAACAGTCAAATTCAAAAACTATAATAAAAAGTTTGAACATCCTTATGTAATTTACATGGATTTTGAAAGCATTTTAGAGAAAATACCAACTTGTAAAAATTCTCCTAAAAAATCAACAACTACTAAAATTCAGAAACATATTCCTTATGGGTTTACATTATACTTAGTCTCAAATGTAACAAATAGAATGTATAAACCAATATGTTATAGAGCAAAAAGTGAAGAAGATTTACCAAATATCCCTACAAAATTATTTGAGGTGCTTAATAAATTGTCTAAATATATTGCTAAAAAATATAACTCAAAAAATAAAAAAACCAATGAATTTAACTGAAGAAGAAGAAATTTCATATCAGAGTTCAAACATTTGTAATATATGTGAAAGTATAATTGAAAAAGATAAAGTAAGGGATCATTGTCATTTATCAGGAAAGTTTAGAGGAGCAGCACATGCAACTTGTAATCTAAACTTAAAATTCCCTCAAAATATTCCAGTGTTTTGTCATAATATGAGTAATTATGATACACATTTATATATTAAAGAATTAGCTAAACAATATGGTAAAGTTGATTTAATAGCAAATAATGATGAAAAATATATAAATTATTCTGTAAATTCTGGTTATGGTTATGAGTTTGATAGTGATAATAAACCAAGAAAATTCATAAAATTTTCATTTGTTGATACATTTAGATTTCTAGCTTCATCAATTGAGAAATTAGCAAAAAATTTAAAACTTGAAGATTTTAAACATACAACAAATTTTATAAATAATGGTATAAATGAAATAATAGTTAGAAAACCAAATGATGAAGAAGAAATCTTTAAGATATTATCTGGCAAAGGCATCTTTCCTTATGAATTTATAGATGATATTAAGAAACTAGATTATACAAAAGAATTAAAAATAAGTGATTTTGATTCAATTTTAACAGGTGAAAGCATTTCTGAAAAGGATTATCATCATTATTTACAGGTTTTGAATAAATTAAAAGTAAAAAATCTTGGAAATTATTCTGATTTATATAATATTCAAGATGTGTTATTACTTGCAGATATTTTTGAGAATTTTAGAAAAATTTGTTTGAATTGTTATAAATTAGATCCTGCACATTATTTGACTGCACCAAGTCTTGCATGGGATGCTATGTTAAAGTTAACAAAGATTGAATTACAATTGATTCATGATTATGACATGTATTTAACCTTCCATCGGGCGCATTCGTTCCATAACGTGAGAGGGCGCACACGGAGGTAACCTTCGGGATAGAAAAATTAATGAAAAAAAATTCGTATTATTGTTATAAATGAATTTTATTGTACTTAAATTGTATAATAAGTGGAGTATTACAAATAAATCATGAACTGATAGGAATTATCCCTTTTATACATTAATTAATATAATTATGTGTATATATTGTCAAAAAAGTTAATTCTCCAAAATAATTTTATGTTTATGTAAACAATAATACTTTTAAAATATTAAAATCATAAAAAATATTATTACTAGTCATTACAAATATATAACCTAACCTAACCTAACCTTATATAATTATGTATATATATATATATATATATATATATATATATATATATATATATATATATATATTGTCAAAAAAGTTAATTCTCCAAAATAGTTATAAGTTTATGTAAAAAATAATACTTTTAAAATATTAAAATCATAAAAAATATTATTACTAGTCATTACAAATATATAACCTCACCTAACCTTAGTTATAAGTTTAGTTATATACACACTATTTGCAGCAAAAAAAAACAATATTTAAAGCAAAAAACTATATACAGCAAGAAACTAATAAAAAATGGTCAAATCCTTTGTAAAAAATATATACAACGTCTAATATTTTACTTCACACCATAACATGTACTTTGGAGAAAGTTCCGGATTTTACAAACACAGTAGGGCGCACACGGAAGTAGACTCCGGACGGACAGTAACGTGGCAAGGCGCACAAGGAAGCAACCTCCAGGTAGCTGCGCGATACTCGACTAAGGCTAAACCAGACTGTGTAAAGGGGTGGCGGCTGTGACAAATAATTCTTGGAAGGGAGCTCATGAAGTACACCAACGTATGGCGCTGCAGACCGCAAGTGATAATTTGAATTTAGAAATATTTAGCCACACGGAGGTAAACTCCGTGATGCGCCCGACGGAAGGTTAATGATTGAAAAAGGAATAAGAGGAGGAATTTCTCAATGTGTTACAAGATATTGTAAAGCAAATAACAAATATGTTAAAAATTATGATCCAACTAAACCAGAAAATTATATGTTATATGTTGATGCAAATAATCTTTATGGATGGGCCTTATCACAAAAATTACCTTATAAAGATATAAATTGGATGAACCCTAAAACATATACTACTGATCAGTGGAAAGAAACAATTTTAGAACTTACAGGTGATGAATCTTATGGGTACATTCTTGAAGTTGATTTAGAATATCCTAAAGAACTTCATGAAAAACACAAAGATTTACCATTAGCACCAGAACATTACAAAAATAAGTTATGTACTACATTACTTGACAAAACAGATTATGTGATTCATTCAAGAAATTTAAAATATTATTTAGAACAAGGAATGATTTTAAAACATGTAAGTCGAGTTATAGCATTTGATCAAAAACCTTACATGAAAGAATATATTGACTTTAATACAAACATGCGAACCAAAGCAACGAGTGATTTTGAAAAAGATTTTTATAAATTGATGAATAATTCTGTATTTGGTAAATCTATGGAAAATGTTAGAAATAGATGTGATATAAAACTTGGAAATGAAGAATTTTCTTTGAAACAATCAAAAAAACCAAATTTCAAAACATTTAAAATATTTGATAATGATTGTATTGCAAGTCACATGATAAAAGAAAAAGTTAAATTTGACAAACCAATTTACATTGGATTTTCAGTATTGGATTTATCAAAACTGCATATGTATAAATTTTATTATGATAAACTAAAGAAATATGATCCAAATGTGAAACTATTGTATATGGATACAGACAGTTATTTTGTAGAATTAAAGAAGGATCCTTATAAAATTATTAAAGAAAATACTAATGAATTTGATACAAGTGATTATAAAAAGGACCATGAATGTTATACAGATAAGAATAAAAAAGTAATAGGAAAATTTAAAGATGAATTGAATGGTGTTCCTTTAGAAGAATATTGTGGTTTAAGATCAAAGATGTATTGTTATGAATATGATGGTAAAAGTCCAGTAAGATGTAAGGGAATTAAAAGAAATGTTGTAAATAAAACAATCCGTATGAGCAACTTTAAGAAATGTTTATTTGAAGATAAAGAGGAATTTAGAGAAATGACTTGTATAAAAAGTTATAATCATGAGTTGTATACAATTACTATAAATAAATTAGCATTGAGTAATAAAGATGATAAAAGAATTGTTTTGGAAAATAGAATTGATACAGTCCCTTATGGATACAAAAAGTTACATATTTCTATAAAGGAGAATAATTTATTAGATGAATTAAATATAATTGGAAACTTTGAATAAAAATTTACATATAAATGGAGAATCAAAAGAAATGTTCACAGAAAGTTTTAAAGAAAATAATCTGAATTATTTAAACATATATTAATTTCCTAATTCCCAATAAAACTCATCAGGAAAATATCGACTATCTTCATAAAATTCCCATAGCATCTCACTTTTCTCAATTTCAATTTAAAATGTACTTAATAGGTAATATTTATGTTACATTCATTAAAAGTTATTGGGCAATTACTACTTTTCCAATTTGTTACATTTTTAATTTAATTCCAAGCTTCATTCTTATCAACTTTATTTAACTTTTCTAAGAGCTCTTTTCTGTTTATATTTAATTTGTTTTTAGATATGAATTTATTTAATAAATCAATAATTTGTTGTCTTAAATCATTTTCATTTTTTATTTCTTCAGGAATCATAGGTTCTTCTTTATAAGATTGTTCTAATTCATTTTTAATAAAATCATTAAATTCATCAAAAGGTGTGTTTATAGAATTAATTATGTTTTTTACAAAATATAATAATGATTTATAATGTAAAACAAACATTTCTTTATTCTTTTTATCTCTAAAATCATTTAAAATGTCACATATTAATTTTTCTATTTTATTCATATCATAAACCTTTTCATAAAAACAATAATAAAATCTATCTTCTTCATTATGTGATGTGTTAAAAGATGAATTTCTCAATGATAAATGTTCAGTTTTACCAATTTTGAAAGTGTTTATTAATGCATATCTTTTACAGGTTGCTATATAAATGTAACCAGTTTTAACTTTTAATTTAACATTATCAATGAAATTTTTAGTATTTAATTTAAACTGTTCTAATTTTTTAATTTCATCATCCTTCATTTTAAGTTTTTTATTAAATTCAATTGCTAATTGTTTAGTATGAATTTTATTTTGCTTTATTAGAAAATCTTTTATATAATCTGAATACATGTAAAATACTTTTTCTAATTTCAAATAATATTTTCTTACTTCTTTTGATTTAGCATTATTTAACATCATAATGCATTCTTTAAAATTATCTATTGTTAAAATTAACCATCTTTTTAAATGTATTGTTCTTTTATCACTATTTTTAATATCATTTTGTATATATTCATATAAATCACATTTATTATTTTCATAATCAATTTCTTCATATTCAATTTCATTTTCCTTTAAAAATTCTACAAAATGTTTCTTATTATATCTAATATTAACATGGCCAGATTTTTTGGCCATGTTTTTATTTTTATCAAACCCCATAAAAATTAACAAATATGGTGTTATTAATACTTCTTTTTTTATCTTTTAAATAAAACCATAATTCTTTGAATAAATCATCATTAGATAAATCTAAACTATTTTCATTCATAAATTCAAATATATTTAATTGTTTTTCATTAGAAATAATTATTTGTTTATATTCTTCTATTTTTGGTTTTAATTCTTTAATTACCCAATCTTTAAATTGTTTTGCTTCTTCTTTCTTTGATCTTAAAATTAATGAATACAAACCAGATTCATTAACAAAACAAGTTTGTTTATCAATTTTGAGGGTGTCATGATTTGTGACACCATTTTTAATATTTGAATAATCTAATTTATCATCAATATCAACATGTTTTTAATTGCTTCTCTTGAATTTCCATATTCTAAAATATCACAAATATCCTTAGCTTTAATCCAAGGATTATTTTCACTATCAAAAACTACAAAAACATCTTTGTTATTAAATTTAAGTTTGTTATTTACCAAGTCAACAATTGTCTTCATTTATATAGAAATAAATTGTCATGAAAACATTACAAATTCTTTTTCAATCTCAAATAAACAATATTTTTAACATCTTCATTATTTAAAAGATTTCCTTCACTATCTTGTATTGATATTGTAATTGTTTGTATTTTATCTAAGTTTTTAATTGGAACATAATCTATTTCATTTGGTTTTTCACTAATTTTTGATCCAAAAGCAACATTTGGAAAGAATGAATATAAAATTTCTGATTCTTTATGTAAATGAGATTGTTCTTTATGATTTTCAAAGCTGGGTTCAACTAAATTACAATGAATTTCAATAACATCAAAAGGTCTAAACTTTGGAATTCTATTTCCTAAACATATTTTATTTGGTTCAATAGTTGCTTGTGTTTCATCAAAACCTAGTAAATCAATAACTATCACTGTTAGAAAAATTTTTATTGGTGATTTAATTTGAATTTTATTAAAAACTGTTTCCATTTCAAAATTATTTTCATTAAAAGTTAAAGATTTATCTGATTGTTTAAATTCTTTTATAAAATTAATGAAATGTTGTTAAATTTGTTCAAAACTGTAATATCCTTTATTAAATCCATAATATTTAGTTATATCATTTGAAGTGAATGTAATACAATATGGAGCATCTACATTAAAATTAAAAACATAATTATCAGAATAAAAACCACTTAAACCTAAACTATAACTTCCATCTAAATGAATAGGATGTTCTAATCTTAATTCAAGTTTAGAAGAATTTCCTGAAATCTTAAATAATTTCATCTTATTTAAATGGATAAATTTTTAAAGGAAAAAGATCAAATAAAATTACAATCATATGATGAAAAATGTAAGTGTGATCAACCTATTAGATTGTTAATAATAGGATCAAGTGGATCTGGAAAAACAACATTATTATTAAACTTTATTTATAATAGACTAATTCCATATTCAAATTTATATGTTTTTAGCAAATCTTTAGAACAACCAGCATATAGAAAATTACAAGAAAGATTTTAAAATATTGAAACAAAAGTTAATAAAAAATTATCCTATTTCTTTAGTTCTTGTGAGGATATAATTCCTTTAAGTGAATGTAAAAAGAATTCATTAATTTGTTTTGATGATTGTATTTTAGAAAACCAAGATATTATTAAAGAATATTTTGTTATGGGAAGGCATAAGAACATTTCCTGTATTTACTTATCACAATGTTTTTCAAAAGTTGATATTCAATTGATTAGAAATAATTTAAATATGATTTGTATTTTTAAGCAGAATGAACATTATACTAAGAAGATTTATGAAAATTTTGTTGGTTCAGATATGACTTTTGTTGAATTTAAAGAGATTTGTAATGAATGTTGGAAAGAAGATTATGGGTTTTTAACTATAAATGTAATATCAAAACCAAAATATATGAATAAATTTAAAGACATTAAATAATGATGGCTTTTTGTATTTTTGCTGATAAAATATTTGTGTAATTAATATTTTTAATTTCTTTATTGTTTATATATTTAATGAGAATAACTGATTCACATTCAATTAAACACAAATCATGTTCAACATAACACAAATCATGTTCATGCTGTGTTCATGTTATGTTCATGTTATGTTCATGTTGTGTTCATGTTATGTTCATGTTGTGTTCATGTTATGTTCATGTTTTTTTTCTCATTAAATGGAGAAAAATATATCTGTTGCAGAAGCTAAGAAACTTGATGAAATTGAAAAAAAATTAATTAAAGAATTTAAAGAACAGATTAAAATTGAAGACAATTATGAGAAAATTAAACAAAAAACATTTGAACCTATAACAAGTGCTATTGGTAAAGTTGAAAATAAAATAGGTGAAGTTTTAAATGAAAACAAAAATTTAATGGAATTGGTTCCTGTTGTTAATAAATTTGCAAATGATTCTATTAGTGAATCTGAAGGTGATTTTGAATTGCCAAAATTACCATCTTCAACACCATTTAGACCAAGAATTATTGAAGAATCTACAATGGTTGATCCAATAAGTCCTAGAACAACAAATGTAATAATTGGTGAAATTGGTAAAAAGTCTCTTCCAAGAGCAAAAGATGATAAATTTGGTTTTTACTGGGATAGGAAAAAAAGAAGTTTTATGATTGGTAATTTACCTGTTAATTTAAAAAATAATGATATTATAATTGATGATAAAATATATAAAGGAACTCAAGGATTATGAAGACTGTTAACAGATAAAGATGATCCTGCTGAAAATTTATATTCTGAAGATGATTTAAAGAATTATTCAGAAATTTTGTGGAAATCTGATTCAATTTATAAAAATAATGATCCATCAACTAAAAAGCCAAAATCAAGTAGAGGTAAAAAATATATGAATTTAATTAAACCAATATGGGAAAATAAAAATGATATTGAAGGTTCAGGTTTAAAAAAATATAATGAAAATAAAATTGAATACAAATTTATTAATGATTTAAACGAATTGATGAAAAGAATGCATTATATCTATGCACAAGAAAAAGCAGGAAATAACAATTTTTTAAATGAAAAGAAAGCAATTAAGGATTTTATTTCTAATATGTTAGATAAAGCAATTGAAAAACCTGAAGGAATCAAGTATTTAATAAGAATTTTACCTTCAATTAATTCACCAATTTTAAAAGAAGGTGGTGGAATTTTGAATGATATAATTAATAATCTACCTTTTGAACTGCATGTACCTGGTTATCACTATCTTGGCCCAGGTACAAGATTAGACAAGAGATTAAAAGAAGGTGATAATGGAATTAATAATTTAGATAGAGCAGCAATGAAACATGACTTTTTTACAGGGATAATAAAGATACAAAATCAAGAAATGAAATTGCAGATAAAGAACTTCAAAATGAAGCAATAAATATAGCATTATCACATGATGAACCTATTTCTGAAAGACTTGTAGCTATTCCAACTGCAGGTGCTATGTGGTTAAAAAGAAAATTTGGAATGGGTTTAAAAATGTACGAAAAATTTTAATCTATATAAATGGAGCAGAAATCTGTGAAAGTTAATTTTAGTAAGAATCAATATGATAAAATAAAATCAGCTTTTAAAAAGAAAACTCCTGTTACTATTCAATTTACAATAGATCAATTACAAAATGGAAAAGATGAAATATTTTTAACAAATAGACAATATAATAAACTTGAAAAACATAAGAAAAATAATACAGGTATTAGAATTGAATTTTCTTATAATCAATTGAAAGAACTTATAAATGGTGGTTTATTAAAAGATTTATTAGATTTTGGTGAAAATATTCCTGTTGTTAAAGAAGTTATTCCATATGTTAAGAAAGCGGCTCCAATTGTTAAAAAAGATATGATTCCAATTGTGAGAAATATTTTAAATTGGTTGGATAAAGAATTAGAAGATGTAAGTGGATCTGGATTGGATTTGAAAACTTTAAATTTTGTAAAAACAAATATTAAAAAAAATTTCAAATAAAACCTTTAACTTTTGGTGAAATTGAAGAATTATGTAAGAATATTAAACATTTCAAAGGTGTTTTTATGAGAGATACATTACCTGAAAAAGTTAAAAAAATTGAATGTGGAGTTGTTAATTTAGATTCAATTTTAGGAAATGGTTCACATTGGGTTTGTTATTATAAAAAAGATAAAATTAAATATTATTTTGATTCATATGGAAATGTAAATCCACCAACTGAAATGGTTAAATATTTGGATAAAGAAAATATTTTTTATAATGATTCACAAATTCAATATTATGAAGATCCACCTATTTGTGGATATTTGTGTGTTTATGTTTTAAATGAACTTGTAAAAAATAAAGATTTCAAAGCTATTATTAACAAATTATTACTTAATAAATATGAATTCACAAAATATTTTTGATGTATTTGGAAGGCAGATTGTTGATGATAGAAAAATTATAGAAGCAATAAATATTGAAAAGGATTGTATAAGTTTAAACAAAAAGAAAAGAATAGTTGGTGTGAAACCAGGTATTGATAAAAATGATGTTGTTATTAAAGAACAAATTGAAAAGCTTTTCGAATTATCTGAAAACATTAAAATTGTTGATTCAACAAATTCAAATATTAAGAATAGTTTAGATGTAAAAGGAAGAAGAATATCAAATGTAAGTAAAGGGATTTATCCATATGATGTGCTTGTAAAGATTCAGTTAGATGATTTTATTAAAACATTTTAAGTTCATACAAAAGATTATACAAATTTTAATCAACATGTTAAAGATTTTGTAACGGAAGTGAATGAAAATTTTAAAACTATATATACAAAACTTGATAATGTAAAGTAATTTTTATTTATTAAATGGTTTTAATATATTGTTTAAAATGTAAGAAAAAAACCAATTCTAAAGATTTGAAAGTAATCGATAAAAAGAGAATGAAAGCAAAATGTTGTATTTGTAATTCAAATAAAAGTCAGTATGTTAAAAATTTTGTTATATAAATGAAGAGTTTCTTTTTACTTTTATTTGTAACAACATCCATTTCTTATGATGATATTAATTTTGTAAATAACTTTCTTTTTGAATTTGGATACAAAGATGAGTCTGATTCGTTGGATTTAGATAATATTTCAACTTATATTACTATGTTTCAAGAATATTATAACTTGAAGGTTGATGGACAATTAAATAATGAAACTTTGAGTTTGATGAGAAAATCTAGATGTGGAAATAAAGATATTGGAGATTATAGACTTTTTGGTGGAAAGTGGAACAATACTCATATTAGATGGCATTATTATTTAGCAAGACCTAATATAATTTCCTTAACAAAACAAGCTTTCAGCTATTGGGAAAAGTATTCAGGATTAACATTTGAACACAATATAACAGATTATGATATTCTAATATCTGATAAAAGACTAAAACATAACTTTCAAATTAATTCAAGATATAATTGTTCAGAATTTCATAGTGGTGTTTTAGCTCATGCATATTATCCTTATTATTTAGAAAATAAAACTGAAATACATATGAATTTAAATCAGGTTTGGTATTATAAAAATGATAGTAATGTACCTTCTGGTGAAACAAGTTTCCTATTTGTTTTAATCCATGAAATAGGACATTCATTAGGAATACTTCATTCTCATGATAATAAAGCAATTATGTTTCCTTATTATATTTTAAAACAAGGTAGTGTGATTGATTTAAGTGATGATGATAAATTAGCTGTTCAAGCATTATATGGAAAACCAACAACTGAAATTACTACAACTGAAGAGTCTACAACTAAAATTACTACAACTGAAGAATCCACAACTGAAATATTAGATATTGATCTTTGTAATCAACAAAATGTTAATAAATTTGTGATAATTAATAAAAGGGTTTATGTATTACATCATAAATTTTTTTGGATAATTGAAAATAATAAATATGAAAGCCCACTTCTTTTAACTGATTGGTTGCTATTTTTACCTAAATATTATAATAAAATCAATGGATTGTATCAAAGACCAACAGGAGAAGTTGTGATAATTATTGATTCAATATTTTACATTTTTGATATAAATAATCTTCAACTGATAGCTAAATATAGTTTAAACCAAATTGGATTTAGGTATACTTCACAAATTAATTGTATTTTTAATTCATATACAGGAAAAACTTTTGTATTATATGATGATTACTATGCAGAAATTGATGAATGTAATTTTAGAGTAAAGAATAGAGGTTATTTTGTTGATAAATTCATTGGATTACCTAAAGGAATAACATCATGTTTTAGATATACTGATGGTTTTTTATATTTCTTTAAAGATGAAAACATAAGTAGATAGTAATGTATAACACCTAGACCAAATTTGGAGACATATGGTTATTTAACCATAAACTCTCCAAAAAACACTTTACCACCACTATTACACAAATTTATACAAAAATTAACCCAAATTATCAATTTTTTTGAAATAAAATAACTAATACCTAATACTCAAATAATCAAAAAAGTTATCAATATTCTTATTAAAACTACCAAAAAATGAAATCAAAATTCTTATAATATTTTATTCAAATGAAATTCTTATAATATTTTATTCAAATTTGATAATTGCACAATCTAATTTCGATAATTCTTATAATATTTTATTCAAATGAAATTCTTATAATATTTTATTCAAATTTGATAATTGCACAATCTAATTTCGATAATTCTTATAATATTTTATTCAAATGAAATTCTTATAATATTTTATTCAAATTTGATAATTGCACAATCTAATTTCGATAATTCTTATAATATTTTATTCAAATGAAATTCTTATAATATTTTATTCAAATTTGATAATTGCACAATCTAATTATAAAATTATAAAAGTTCATTAATATCATTTTTGATCACATTATACTCTAATAATTTTTCTGAAACAACTACCACATAGCAATTAGTCTTACTTGTAGCTAAAATATCATAATCAAAATCCATATTTATAATTATATCATTTTTTGAACTAGAAATATTTACAGGAGTTTTGTTGTATCAATCACATATAATGGTCTATTATCTAAAAATTCTTTAGGATCATAGTACATTTCATTATTTTTATGATAAACCTTTTTATAATCTTGATACATTTCATACATAATTCTAAATTTATCATTATTAATGTCTAAATTCATTAACTCATCTGGATAATAATGACCATTTAATTTAACTCTAATATTTTTTACATACATGCTATCAAACTTTGAAATATCAAACAATTGATCATTTAATCTTCCTTTTTGAAAACCAATTAAAATAAATTTTGGATTATTAATATTTCTATAAATATTTGTTATATCAAAACTATAATTTTTTCCAACAATATTTTTCACTTCAATACACTGCCAATGATTAAATTTGAATGTTAATTTTTCACTTTTAGTTATTTCATTTATCAATTGAATTTTACTTGTTGTTTTATAATCAATTATTGGAACTCTAATGTAAAATTCTTCAATAGTTATTTTTCCTTTCAGGTAATGTAGCATCATCATATGTTCCATCAGTTTTTTTATCTCTCCATCTATAAATTGCATCATCATCTTCAGATCTAACAAAACTTATATTGAAACCACCTTTGTAAATTGGAAAATTAACATTTTCAAAAAAACCTAGTCCAAGATGTGATAAACTTCCAATTGTTTCAAATGTTTTTTTAAAATTAGACTCAAATCCATTATTAAATTGTTCAGTTTTTGAATAAGTTATTGTTCCTTTAATTGTACTTAATTGACCTGGATATTCAACTTCATCTATAAGTTTATTATGTTTTTTTCACTTCTATTTTTGAAAATAAGAATGGAATGAAATTATCTACAAGTTTAATATTAGTTTTTGTATAATCAGAATTATCAGTTTTTGTTAATTTTCCAGAAATATAAAATTGAAATTTCGAAGAACAAAATCCATCACCAAAGTCAATATTAAATTCTGTTTTCTTATTTGGTTCATTTAAATTTTTTTTTGTTAAAGGATAAAAGTTTTTATATTCAGCTCTCTCAATAATATAATCCATCATTTATAGAGAAAAAATTTTAAAATGAAAGAAAACAATTTATTCAATAATTAACATCTTCAGGCTTTTGTTTAGATATTTCTAAAGAATGTTCAATAATAAACCTTGAAGATACATTCTGATTTTCTAAAACTAATTCCCAATTAATAATATCTTTATTTTCTCTAATGAATGATTCACTTAATTCTTGATATTCACAAATAACATCAATATGATCTCTTAAATGATAATCTATATATTCTCTAATAAAATCAATACTCAAAGTTTGGTATCTAGCAATTTTTCTCCAATTAATGTTATTTTGAAATAATCTCATCATATCACTACTTAGTTTATATTTTTCTGAAATATCTTCCCAATCTTCATTATTTAATTCATTTTGGTTTCTAATAATAAACAAATCAAATGACTTAAACAAAATCATTTATAAAGAAAAAAACTTAACGAACCATACTTTTTAATATTTCTATAATATTTTTTATAGTATCTTTTATACAATGTATGTTTATTATTGATAAAGGATGCACATTAGTTTTTGTATATTCATCAGTGAACTCACTATATTTATATATGTTTTCATCTTTTAAGAAATATAAAAACCATCAGTATATCTAAAACATGATGTTATTCCTTTAGGTAATCCAATGAATTTATCAACAAAATAACCTCTATTCTTTACTCTAAAATTACATTCATCAATTTCTGCATAGTAATCATCATATAATACAAAAGTTTTTCCTGTATATGAATTAAAAATACAATTAATTTGTGAAGTATACCTAAATCCAATTTGGTTTAAACTATATTTAGCTATCAGTTGAAGATTATTTATATCAAAAATGTAAAATATTGAATCAATAATTATCACAACTTCTCCTGTTGGTCTTTGATACAATCCATTGATTTTATTATAATATTTAGGTAAAAATAGCAACCAATCAGTTAAAAGAAGTGGGCTTTCATATTTATTATTTTCAATTATCCAAAAAAATTTATGATGTAATACATAAACCCTTTTATTAATTATCACAAATTTATTAACATTTTGTTGATTACAAAGATCAATATCTAATATTTCAGTTGTGGATTCTTCAGTTGTAGTAATTTTAGTTGTAGACTCTTCAGTTGTAGTAATTTCAGTTGTTGGTTTTCCATATAATGCTTGAACAGCTAATTTATCATCATCACTTAAATCAATCACACTACCTTGTTTTAAATTATAATAAGGAAACATAATTGCTTTATTATCATGAGAATGAAGTATTCCTAATGAATGTCCTATTTCATGGATTAAAACAAATAGGAAACTTGTTTCACCAGAAGGTACATTACTATCATTTTTATAATACCAAGCCTGATTTAAATTCATATGTATTTCAGTTTTATTTTCTAAATAATAAGGATAATATGCATGAGCTAAAACACCACTATGAAATTCTGAACAATTATATCTTGAATTAATTTGAAATTTATGTTTTAGTCTTTTATCAGATATTAGAATATCATAATCTGTTATATTGTGTTCAAATGTTAATCCTGAATACTTTTCCCAATAGCTGAAAGCTTGTTTTGTTAAGGAAATTATATTAGGTCTTGCTAAATAATAATGCCATCTAATATGAGTATTGTTCCACTTTCCACCAAAAAGTCTATAATCTCCAATATCTTTATTTCCACATCTAGATTTTCTCATCAAACTCAAAGTTTCATTATTTAATTGTCCATCAACCTTCAAGTTATAATATTCTTGAAACATAGTAATATAAGTTGAAATATTATCTAAATCCAACGAATCAGACTCATCTTTGTATCCAAATTCAAAAAGAAAGTTATTTACAAAATTAATATCATCATAAGAAATGGATGTTGTTACAAATAAAAGTAAAAAGAAACTCTTCATTTATATAACAAAATTTTTAACATACTGACTTTTATTTGAATTACAAATACAACATTTTGCTTTCATTCTCTTTTTATCGATTACTTTCAAATCTTTAGAATTGGTTTTTTTCTTACATTTTAAACAATATATTAAAACCATTTAATAAATAAAAATTACTTTACATTATCAAGTTTTGTATATATAGTTTTAAAATTTTCATTCACTTCCGTTACAAAATCTTTAACATGTTGATTAAAATTTGTATAATCTTTTGTATGAACTTAAAATGTTTTAATAAAATCATCTAACTGAATCTTTACAAGCACATCATATGGATAAATCCCTTTACTTACATTTGATATTCTTCTTCCTTTTACATCTAAACTATTCTTAATATTTGAATTTGTTGAATCAACAATTTTAATGTTTTCAGATAATTCGAAAAGCTTTTCAATTTGTTCTTTAATAACAACATCATTTTTATCAATACCTGGTTTCACACCAACTATTCTTTTCTTTTTGTTTAAACTTATACAATCCTTTTCAATATTTATTGCTTCTATAATTTTTCTATCATCAACAATCTGCCTTCCAAATACATCAAAAATATTTTGTGAATTCATATTTATTAAGTAATAATTTGTTAATAATAGCTTTGAAATCTTTATTTTTTACAAGTTCATTTAAAACATAAACACACAAATATCCACAAATAGGTGGATCTTCATAATATTGAATTTGTGAATCATTATAAAAAATATTTTCTTTATCCAAATATTTAACCATTTCAGTTGGTGGATTTACATTTCCATATGAATCAAAATAATATTTAATTTTATCTTTTTTATAATAACAAACCCAATGTGAACCATTTCCTAAAATTGAATCTAAATTAACAACTCCACATTCAATTTTTTTAACTTTTTCAGGTAATGTATCTCTCATAAAAACACCTTTGAAATGTTTTAATATTCTTACATAATTCTTCAATTTCACCAAAAGTTAAAGGTTTTATTTGAAATTTTTTTTAATATTTGTTTTTACAAAATTTAAAGTTTTCAAATCCAATCCAGATCCACTTACATCTTCTAATTCTTTATCCAACCAATTTAAAATATTTCTCACAATTGGAATCATATCTTTTTTAACAATTGGAGCCGCTTTCTTAACATATGGAATAACTTCTTTAACAACAGGAATATTTTCACCAAAATCTAATAAATCTTTTAATAAACCACCATTTATAAGTTCTTTCAATTGATTATAAGAAAATTCAATTCTAATACCTGTATTATTTTTCTTATGTTTTTCAAGTTTATTATATTGTCTATTTGTTAAAAATATTTCATCTTTTCCATTTTGTAATTGATCTATTGTAAATTGAATAGTAACAGGAGTTTTCTTTTTAAAAGCTGATTTTATTTTATCATATTGATTCTTACTAAAATTAACTTTCACAGATTTCTGCTCCATTTATATAGATTAAAATTTTTCGTACATTTTTAAACCCATTCCAAATTTTCTTTTTAACCACATAGCACCTGCAGTTGGAATAGCTACAAGTATTTCAGAAATAGGTTCATCATGTGATAATGCTATATTTATTGCTTCATTTTGAAGTTCTTTATCTGCAATTTCATTTCTTGATTTTGTATCTTTATTATCCCTGTAAAAAAGTCATGTTTCATTGCTGCTCTATCTAAATTATTAATTCCATTATCACCTTCTTTTAATCTCTTGTCTAATCTTGTACCTGGGCCAAGATAGTGATAACCAGGTACATGCAGTTCAAAAGGTAGATTATTAATTATATCATTCAAAATTCCACCACCTTCTTTTAAAATTGGTGAATTAATTGAAGGTAAAATTCTTATTAAATACTTGATTCCTTCAGGTTTTTCAATTGCTTTATCTAACATATTAGAAATAAAATCCTTAATTGCTTTCTTTTCATTTAAAAAATTGTTATTTCCTGCTTTTTCTTGTGCATAGATATAATGCATTCTTTTCATCAATTCGTTTAAATCATTAATAAATTTGTATTCAATTTTATTTTCATTATATTTTTTTAAACCTGAACCTTCAATATCATTTTTATTTTCCCATATTGGTTTAATTAAATTCATATATTTTTTACCTCTACTTGATTTTGGCTTTTTAGTTGATGGATCATTATTTTTATAAATTGAATCAGATTTCCACAAAATTTCTGAATAATTCTTTAAATCATCTTCAGAATATAAATTTTCAGCAGGATCATCTTTATCTGTTAACAGTCTTCATAATCCTTGAGTTCCTTTATATATTTTATCATCAATTATAATATCATTATTTTTTAAATTAACAGGTAAATTACCAATCATAAAACTTCTTTTTTTCCTATCCCAGTAAAAACCAAATTTATCATCTTTTGCTCTTGGAAGAGACTTTTTACCAATTTCACCAATTATTACATTTGTTGTTCTAGGACTTATTGGATCAACCATTGTAGATTCTTCAATAATTCTTGGTCTAAATGGTGTTGAAGATGGTAATTTTGGCAATTCAAAATCACCTTCAGATTCACTAATAGAATCATTTGCAAATTTATTAACAACAGGAACCAATTCCATTAAATTTTTGTTTTCATTTAAAACTTCACCTATTTTATTTTCAACTTTACCAATAGCACTTGTTATAGGTTCAAATGTTTTTTGTTTAATTTTCTCATAATTGTCTTCAATTTTAATCTGTTCTTTAAATTCTTTAATTAATTTTTTTTCAATTTCATCAAGTTTCTTAGCTTCTGCAACAGATATATTTTTCTCCATTTAATGAGAAAAAAAACATGAACATAACATGAACACAACATGAACATAACATGAACACAACATGAACATAACATGAACATAACATGAACACAGCATGAACACAACATGAACATGATTTGTGTTATATTGAACATGATTTGTGTTATGTTGAACATGATTTGTGTTTAATTGAATGTGAATCAGTTATTCTCATTAAATATATAAACAATAAAGAAATTAAAAATATTAATTACACAAATATTTTATCAGCAAAAATACAAAAAGCCATCATTATTTAATGTCTTTAAATTTATTCATATATTTTGGTTTTGATATTACATTTATAGTTAAAAACCCATAATCTTCTTTCCAACATTCATTACAAATCTCTTTAAATTCAACAAAAGTCATATCTGAACCAACAAAATTTTCATAAATCTTCTTAGTATAATGTTCATTCTGCCTAAAAATACAAATCATATTTAAATTATTTCTAATCAATTGAATATCAACTTTTGAAAAACATTGTGATAAGTAAATACAGGAAATATTCTTATGCCTTCCCATAACAAAATATTCTTTAATAATATCTTGGTTTTCTAAAATACAATCATCAAAAACAATTAACGAATTCTTTTTACATTCACTTAAAGGAATTATATCCTCACATGAACTAAAGAAATAGGATAATTTTTTATTAACTTTTGTTTCAATATTTTAAAATCTTTCTTGTAATTTTCTATATGCTGGTTGTTCTAAAGATTTGCTAAAAACATATAAATTTGAATATGGAATTAGTCTATTATAAATAAAGTTTAATAATAATGTTGTTTTTCCAGATCCACTTGATCCTATTATTAACAATCTAATAGGTTGATCACACTTACATTTTTCATCATATGATTGTAATTGTATTTGATCTTTTTCCTTTAAAAATTTATCCATTTAAATAAGATGAAATTATTTAAGATTTCAGGAAATTCTTCTAAACTTGAATTAAGATTAGAACATCCTATTCATTTAGATGGAAGTTATAGTTTAGGTTTAAGTGGTTTTTATTCTGATAATTATGTTTTTAATTTTAATGTAGATGCTCCATATTGTATTACATTCACTTCAAATGATATAACTAAATATTATGGATTTAATAAAGGATATTACAGTTTTGAACAAATTTAACAACATTTCATTAATTTTATAAAAGAATTTAAACAATCAGATAAATCTTTAACTTTTAATGAAAATAATTTTGAAATGGAAACAGTTTTTAATAAAATTCAAATTAAATCACCAATAAAAATTTTTCTAACAGTGATAGTTATTGATTTACTAGGTTTTGATGAAACACAAGCAACTATTGAACCAAATAAAATATGTTTAGGAAATAGAATTCCAAAGTTTAGACCTTTTGATGTTATTGAAATTCATTGTAATTTAGTTGAACCCAGCTTTGAAAATCATAAAGAACAATCTCATTTACATAAAGAATCAGAAATTTTATATTCATTCTTTCCAAATGTTGCTTTTGGATCAAAAATTAATGAAAAACCAAATGAAATAGATTATGTTCCAATTAAAAACTTAGATAAAATACAAACAATTACAATATCAATACAAGATAGTGAAGGAAATCTTTTAAATAATGTAGATGTTAAAAATATTGTTTATTTGAGATTGAAAAAGAATTTGTAATGTTTTCATGACAATTTATTTCTATATAAATGAAGACAATTGTTGACTTGGTAAATAACAAACTTAAATTTAATAACAAAGATGTTTTTGTAGTTTTTGATAGTGAAAATAATCCTTGGATTAAAGCTAAGGATATTTGTGATATTTTAGAATATGGAAATTCAAGAGAAGCAATTAAAAACATGTTGATATTGATGATAAATTAGATTATTCAAATATTAAAAATGGTGTCACAAATCATGACACCCTCAAAATTGATAAACAAACTTGTTTTGTTAATGAATCTGGTTTGTATTCATTAATTTTAAGATCAAAGAAAGAAGAAGCAAAACAATTTAAAGATTGGGTAATTAAAGAATTAAAACCAAAAATAGAAGAATATAAACAAATAATTATTTCTAATGAAAAACAATTAAATATATTTGAATTTATGAATGAAAATAGTTTAGATTTATCTAATGATGATTTATTTAAAGAATTATGGTTTTATTTAAAAGATAAAAAAGAAGTATTAATAACACCAAATTTGTTAATTTTTATGGGGTTTGATAAAAATAAAAACATGGCCAAAAAATCTGGCCATGTTAATATTAGATATAATAAGAAACATTTTGTAGAATTTTTAAAGGAAAATGAAATTGAATATGAAGAAATTGATTATGAAAATAATAAATGTGATTTATATGAATATATACAAAATGATATTAAAAATAGTGATAAAAGAACAATACATTTAAAAAGATGGTTAATTTTAACAATAGATAATTTTAAAGAATGCATTATGATGTTAAATAATGCTAAATCAAAAGAAGTAAGAAAATATTATTTGAAATTAGAAAAAGTATTTTACATGTATTCAGATTATATAAAAGATTTTCAAATAAAGCAAAATAAAATTCATACTAAACAATTAGCAATTGAATTTAATAAAAAACTTAAAATGAAGGATGATGAAATTAAAAAATTAGAACAGTTTAAATTAAATACTAAAAATGTCATTGATAATGTTAAATTAAAAGTTAAAACTGGTTACATTTATATAGCAACCTGTAAAAGATATGCATTAATAAACACTTTCAAAATTGGTAAAACTGAACATTTATCATTGAGAAATTCATCTTTTAACACATCACATAATGAAGAAGATAGATTTTATTATTGTTTTTATGAAAAGGTTTATGATATGAATAAAATAGAAAAATTAATATGTGACATTTTAAATGATTTTAGAGATAAAAAGAATAAAGAAATGTTTGTTTTACATTATAAATCATTATTATATTTTGTAAAAAACATAATTAATTCTATAAACACACCTTTTGATGAATTTAATGATTTTATTAAAAATGAATTAGAACAATCTTATAAAGAAGAACCTATGATTCCTGAAGAAATAAAAAATGAAAATGATTTAAGACAACAAATTATTGATTTATTAAATAAATTCATATCTAAAAACAAATTAAATATAAACAGAAAAGAGCTATTAGAAAAGGTAAATATAGTTGATAAGAATGAAGCTTGGAATGAAATTAAAAATGTAACAAATTGGAAAAGTAGTAATTGCCCAATAACTTTTAATGAATGTAACATAAATATTACCTATTAAGTACATTTTAAATTGAAATTGAGAAAAGTGAGATGCTATGGGAATTTTATGAAGATAGTCGATATTTTCCTGATGAGTTTTATTGGGAATTAGGAAATTAATATATGTTTAAATAATTCAGATTATTTTCTTTAAAACTTTCTGTGAACATTTCTTTTGATTCTCCATTTACATGTAAATTTTTATTCAAAGTTTCCAATTATATTTAATTCATCTAATAAATTATTCTCCTTTATAGAAATATGTAACTTTTTGTATCCATAAGGGACTGTATCAATTCTATTTTCCAAAACAATTCTTTTATCATCTTTATTACTCAATGCTAATTTATTTATAGTAATTGTATACAACTCATGATTATAACTTTTTATACAAGTCATTTCTCTAAATTCCTCTTTATCTTCAAATAAACACTTATTAAAGTTGCTCATATGGATTGTTTTATTTACAACATTTCTTTTAATTCCCTTACATCTTACTGGACTTTTACCATCATATTCATAACAATACATCTTTGATCTTAAACCACAATATTCTTCTAAAGGAACACCATTCAATTCATCTTTAAATTTTCCTATTACTTTTTTATTCTTATCTGTATAACATTCATGGTCCTTTTTATAATCACTTGTATCAAATTCATTAGTATTTTCTTTAATAATTTTATAAGGATCCTTCTTTAATTCTACAAAATAACTGTCTGTATCCATATACAATAGTTTCACATCTGGATCATATTTCTTTAGTTTATCATAATAAAATTTATACATATGTAGTTTTGATAAATCCAATACTGAAAATCCAATGTAAATTGGTTTGTCAAATTTAACTTTTTCTTTTATCGTGTGACTTGCAATACAATCATTATCAAATATTTTAAATGTTTTGAAATTTGGTTTTTTTTGCTTGTTTCAAAGAAAATTCTTCATTTCCAAGTTTTATATCACATCTATTTCTAACATTTTCCATAGATTTACCAAATACAGAATTATTCATCAATTTATAAAAATCTTTTTCAAAATCACTTGTTGCTTTGGTTCGCATGTTTGTATTAAAGTCAATATATTCTTTCATGTAAGGTTTTTGATCAAATGCTATAACTCGACTTACATGTTTTAAAATCATTCCTTGTTCTAAATAATATTTTAAATTTCTTGAATGAATCACATAATCTGTTTTATCAAGTAATGTAGTACATAACTTATTTTTGTAATGTTCTGGTGCTAATGGTAAATCTTTGTGTTTTTCATGAAGTTCTTTAGGATATTCTAAATCAACTTGAAGAATGTACCCATAAGATTCATCACCTGTAAGTTCTAAAATTGTTTCTTTCCACTGATCAGTAGTATATGTTTTAGGGTTCATCCAATTTATATCTTTATAAGGTAATTTTTGTGATAAGGCCCATCCATAAAGATTATTTGCATCAACATATAACATATAATTTTCTGGTTTAGTTGGATCATAATTTTTAACATATTTGTTATTTGCTTTACAATATCTTGTAACACATTGAGAAATTCCTCCTCTTATTCCTTTTTCAATCATTAAATACATGTCATAATCATGAATCAATTGTAATTCAATCTTTGTTAACTTTAACATAGCATCCCATGCAAGACTTGGTGCAGTCAAATAATGTGCAGGACCTAATTTGTAACAATTCAAAAAAATTTTTCTAAAATTCTCAAAAATATCTGCAAGTAATAACACATCTTGAATATTATATAAATCAGAATAATTTCCAAGATTTTTAACTCTTAATTTATTCCAAACCCTTAAATAATGATGATAATCCTTTTCAGAAATGCTTTCACCTGTTAAAATTGAATCAAAATCACTTATTTTTAATTCTTTTGTATAATCTAGTTTCTTAATATCATCTATAAATTCATAAGGAAAGATGCCTTTACCAGATAATATCTTAAAGATTTCTTCTTCATCATTTGGTTTCTAACTATTATTTCATTTATACCATTATTTATAAAATTTGTTGTATGTTTAAAATCTTCAAGTTTTAAATTTTTTGCTAATTTCTCAATTGATGAAGCTAGAAATCTAAATGTATCAACAAATGAAAATTTTATGAATTTTCTTGGTTTATTATCACTATCAAACTCATAACCATAACCAGAATTTACAGAATAATTTATATATTTTTCATCATTATTTGCTATTAAATCAACTTTACCATATTGTTTAGCTAATTCTTTAATATATAAATGTGTATCATAATTACTCATATTATGACAAAACACTGGAATATTTTGAGGGAATTTTAAGTTTAGATTACAAGTTGCATGTGCTGCTCCTCTAAACTTTCCTGATAAATGACAATGATCCCTTACTTTATCTTTTTCAATTATATTTTCACATATATTACAAATGTTTGAACTCTGATATGAAATTTCTTCTTCTTCAGTTAAATTCATTGGTTTTTTATTTTTTGAGTTATATTTTTTAGCAATATATTTAGACAATTTATTAAACACCTCAAATAATTTTGTAGGGATATTTGGTAAATCTTCTTCACTTTTTGCTCTATAACATATTGGTTTATACATTCTATTTGTTACATTTGAGACTAAGTATAATGTAAACCCATAAGGAATATGTTTCTGAATTTTAGTAGTTGTTGATTTTTTAGGAGAATTTTTACAAGTTGGTATTTTCTCTAAAATGCTTTCAAAATCCATGTAAATTACATAAGGATGTTCAAACTTTTTATTATAGTTTTTGAATTTGACTGTTTGTCCTTTAAATGGTATTATTGGTCTACATGGTTCTAAAGATTTACAAATTATTAGATGGTTATTTAAATCCTCATTTCTATAGAAATAACTTAGACATCTTCTACAAATATATTTCTTAGCTCTAAATTTTGTTAATTGACTACTCACTAATTTACTTAAATCTGTTATCAATATATAATGACTATCATCTTCAACTTTATGAAAAAGCAAATCAATTTCAAGTTTTGCATTGTAAATTTCTGAAATTTGTAATGGAACAACTTTATTATCTTCATCGATTCTATAAACATTTATAGACATTGAAGGGTAATTATATTTTTGGTCAAATGATCTGTTTTTAAATATTTTTATATCTTTCAAACTCATTGGATAATCAAAACCTTTAAATATTTCATCATTTAGGTATTTACTATATTGTTTTACCCTATGTGGATGATCTAATTTCTTCATTTCAAATCTATCTACAGCACATCTGATTGCATAAATAAAACAATATTCATCTGTATTTTTAAAATTAATACAACATTTTTTATTATTAATTTCATTAGGTAATTGAATATAAGAACCAGCATTCAATGCATTATTTTTACTTAATTTCAATTCTAGTTCAATACATCTTTTACATGTCCAACCAGATCCTTTATTTGGATTATGTAACACTTCTCTTGAAATTAATTTATTAAACTGATCAATAAAGTCATCAATATTTAAAATATGACTGCTTCCTAAATGATAATACATTTGTGTAGTTTGTATTCCAGAATCAACTAATGTTCTTTCATATTCACATGTCAAAGACATCTGTCGCTTAATGTTTTTAAACTCTTGTTTTTCAATTAACTTTTTAATTTCATTTCTGTTTGATTCCAAATATTCAGGTATATCTAGATCTTCATTAGAACTGGTCAATGTATAGTTTTGGAAATATCCTTTAGAGGATGCCATTTCTTTAATATCAATTACATTTTCTTTTGGTATTGGTTTATTTTTTAAATGATCATTTAATAATCTACTTAATTCTTTTCTAGTTTTATTAGCAATTTTAATATTATTTTTTACTGCTAAGTTTTGAATATAATATAAAAAAAGTTTTGACACTAACCCACCCGTCCACCCATACACGTACAGTGATGATGACCCGCCCGCCCACGAATATACGTACAGTGGTGATGACCCGCCCGCCCACCCATACACGTACAACGGTGATGACCTACCCGCCCACCCATACATGTACAGTGATGATGACCCGCCCACCCACCCATACACGTACAGTGGTGATGACCCACCCGCCCACCCATACACGTACAGAGGTATTGACCCACCCGCCCACCCATGGACGTACAGAGGTATTGATTTATCATACTTACATGTCCTTTACCTATACCTTAAATTATTAGGATCTTCTTTTACTTTGTTTAATCTTTTGATTAACTCATCTCTAGATAAACTTTCATAATTTCTAACAGATAACTTATTAGCAATATTGTTTAATTTTTCATGGTTAAATATGGAATAATTTGTTGAATTGTATGATTTCTTAATTTCTTTTAATTGTTTAAGATTTTTATTTTTATAATCATGAATTTGATTCTTTTTACACCAATCTTTTAAATCATTTTTTTCTTTATCATATATCATTCTATTTTCTAAATGTATTTTAGAATTATAATGCCTGTCATAGTTTTTACTTAATATAGTTTTATTACAATAAGGACATTCAATGTTGTTTTCATTAGGCATCTTTATTTATAAAGAAAAATTTTAGATAAAAAATTTTTGATTTTATTATAAACTTAATTTTGATGATATTTTGATCGAAAATGATTATGAAAACTTGTTAGCCACTTTATTTCTCTTCCACAATTACATATAGTTGGAACTACTGCCATTTCTTTGTAACATTCAATACAATATGAAAATTTTTTATCTTTATTATATACTGATTTATAAAATTTTGAAATGTCCTTAGTTTCTTTACAACTCTTACATTTCTTTTCTTTTATTTCAAAATTATTATCAAATTCTTTTCGACATTTCTTACATTGACTATGTAAACCATCTTTTGTAAATTTATTTTTATGGAATTCTGTAACATCTTTTGTTTTTTTACATATACCACATTGTTTTTCTTTTATTTCAATATTATTAACTTCTTTACGACAATTTTTACAAGAACTATGTAAACCATCTTTTTTTGTTTTATCTTTAAAAAACTCTGTGAAATATTTAATCTCTTTACATTTGCTACATTTCTTTTGTCCTTCCATTTAGTATGAAAAATGTTTACAACAATGTTTTCTTTAATTCATAATCATAAAAACTTCCGATTATTTCTTCATTATTTAAATCTCTTATACTATATGTAACAGGATCTGTATTATTTATTCTATAGATTACAAATATTTCCCTAGACCAATTATTTTTATATTTATTTGAAAATGTAGACTTTTTATTTGAAATTCTAACCCTATCACCTATTTTAAATTTTGGTTTTTCTACTATTTTTGGTGGAACATATTTAAAAACAGTTTCTTTTAAATCTTTTTCTGCTTCTTCATTCACTTCATTTGGTTTCATTTTTATAGTTGAATGATAAGAATTATTATAATCTTTAACAATTTTTGGTAAAATATTAATCCATTTAAAGTTTTTATTAATTTCAAAAAGAACTTTCATTTTTTCATTTTGGGTTCTGTTATATCTTTCGATTATACTAGATTTTTCTTCATTTTCTGTGTGATAAAGTTTAATGTTGTATTTTTCTAAAATTTCTTTTAAATCTTTATTTAAAAATTCTAAACCTTTATCAGTATGTAATAAATTTGGTGGTTTATGGCCAATTTCGATTGCATTTTTAATTATTTCTTCAAATGCTTTTGCAACATTTTTACCATCTTTTTTCTTTAAAGGTTTTGACCAAACATATTTTGAAAAAGTATCTATAACATTTAACATATATTTATAACCATTATTTTCTTTTTCATAATTTCTCATAACAATTAAATCAGCAGCCCATAAGTCATCAATGCTTAAAGTTATTATTTTTCTTTTTTCAAATTTTTTTCTAACAGGTGCATGAATTTCTTTTGCCTCAATTATTTGATCCTCTTTTTTTAATTCTTTTTTAATAATTGGTTTCATTTCTTTTTTGATAATTTTACTTTTATTAGTTTTACAAATTGCACATTTTGTAGCTATTCTGAACAATCCATTTTTCATTTCTACAATTTGTGGAGTGATATTTTTAGTTTTCTTTTTACATTTGTGGCAATGTATTAATTCATTTAAATGTTCCATTTAATTTAATTAATACATTGCTTTTTTCTTCTTCGAAATTTTTTATCTTAAATGGAGTTCTTAAAAGAATTGAATAATGTAGGTGAATTAAGATTTAAAGCATATAAACCTTTAAAAGATTTAGAACTAAATAAAAAATATAAGATTATAAAATTGGAAAAATTGAAAGATAAATATGGTTATACAATTATTGCAGAATTAGAAGAATTGAAAGTACATTTGCCAAGTAGATTTTTAAATGTTTTTGATGATAAGAAGATTAAAGAATTTAACAAACTTGAAAATATTAATTTGATAGTTACAGAAATAAAGATTATTAAAGAAAAAGAATGTGCAATTATTAAATTTGAATAAAATATTATAAGAATTTAATTTGAATAAAATATTATAAGAATTATCGAAATTAGATTGTGCAATTATCAAATTTGAATAAAATATTATAAGAATTTCATTTGAATAAAATATTATAAGAATTTTGATTTAATTTTTTGGTAGTTTTAATAAGAATATTGATAACTTTTTTGATGATTTGAGTATTAGGTATTAGTTATTTTATTTTTAAAAAATTGATAATTTGGGTTAATTTTTGTATAAATTTGTGTAATAGTGGTGGTAAAGTGTTTTTTGGAGAGTTTATGGTTAAATAACCATATGTCTCCAAATTTGGTCTAGGTGTTATACATTACTATCTACTTATATATATATATATATATATATATCAATACATCCTCAGTGTATATGTTACCGTCCCTAGAAATTCCAGTCTAAAGTAAGCCTTGATTCAGAATGAAGGAGATAATGACATGTAATTACTTTAGGCATGACTCAAGGTTGTATACTTAGCACTATACTGTTTTTCTTTTTGCAAGTAATTTCTCAGAAGTCACTTACGGCTTTGCATGGTTCTCTGATCTAACAACACTCCTTTCATTCTTTCTCACAAAACATAAATACCCTTAAAAAACTGACTCAATAAATATTTGTGATTAACAGTTTTAAATAGTTTATCTTTTAAATATAAATGAGATGTTAACTCGGAAATCCAAAAAGCCAAAAAAAGTCAATTAAAAATAAATAACCCTAATGTTATCTTCAAAACTATCATGAAGAGAAATCAGCTATGGCAAAATACTGTATAAATGTATATTATAATTAAAAGAGTAATGTACTTAAGAAGTTCAGAATTAGGAATAATTAGATGTTTATGAAAGCATGTATAGACAAACATTCAAACATGTTCTTGTTAGCAACGAACTGTTTTATTTTTCTTATTTAAATTTGTTTTCACGAGTTTTATATTTATTTTACCTAATTTTTTTTAAATAAATAAAAAATGTAAACAATAATTTAGTTGGTGTAAAGTCTGAAGA
>JAQJVL010005665.1:0-33777 GCA_035578905.1 Stictocephala bisonia | reverse complement strand
TTATCACAATTCCATGTAAATAAGCTGTAATTAACTGATAACAAATAAATAACAATTTAAATCAGTTTTGATTGTATTGGTTTTATTATATTTTCATGTAAGAACAAATAATACAGGAATACGTAAATGTGTTTATTTAAATTGAAATGTATAAATTACATATTAGATACATTTTACAGGCATAAGAACAGTAAATGTTGTAATAGGCTCAGTACTACAGTCTAATAATATTTAACAGTATAATTAGGCCAATCTATCTGACGGATTTTAAGTAATCTAGTATATTGTCATTCTTAACTTAAGTATTGTAACTGGAAACAGTACTAAATATTTGGTGACATTGTTGGGGAAGTTTTTTTTGCCTAAATGTATTTAACGATTGTTTTCAAGTCTCTATGTTCATTTCGTAATCGCGAGCATAGAGACTGTTTCGGTAGTTTCGTGAAAGGACCTGGAAGCGGTTGTACAATCCTTCTGACATATTGTTCGTCCTAGCATGTCGTTGAAGGATGGTGTCCTATCGGTTCCACATAGAGGGTGGGTATATGGGTGCAGTCGTTTGCCTTAGTCCACGTGCTGTAATTCCAGAAGTATTTGTTACATAAAAATACTGTTGGATAGGGGAGACTGTGTCGAGATCTTCACTCCCTGAAGCATAAAAAGCCTGCGATGCGTCATCAAGTGGAAGTGAAACTAAAGCGGGAACCAGCTAATGGTACATCAACTGGTGCCTTTTAATTTATAGATTTAATTATTAATTAATTAAAAAATTAATTTTTATTTTTTACTTTCTTATAATGTAGTTTACAATTTATAGTTCATCTTTTTGAAATGTTGACTTGGCAAAATTCAAGACTTGGTTATTTTGCCAAGTTTTGAACATCCTGTCCTCTATGTGGGGGATTTTAACACTCACCAAAGGGACTACAAAAATGACGATAAGAATGGGAGAAAGTTGACTGAATGAATGAAATGATATTGGTGTTGAAATTGTCATGATTTTACAAATGTATTGTTTTTACCTTTTAATTCTAACAGTGGTAGTTTATTTTTGCTGATACATAAATAATTTATACTTACGTACAATAATAAGCCTAAATATTCTTTAAGGAGCAAGATATTTTGTATTACGGATATTTAATAAATATATTTGTTAGTAAACATAATCAAGTCTGTACACATACAATAATGCATACCTCTCCTTTTGGAACATTGACTGTTGTGGTCAACGACCTTACATCCGTACTGACAGTGCGTGATGCTGCATGGATTTATGCAATTCCCTTTGACACATCCTTTTTCTAGCTCACAATCTTTATCTCTCTGACAAGTATATTATCTATTATTTACGGATTCTATAGAACATAAAATGCATAAACATAAATTTCTTACAATTAATTCCTTCACTGTACATACAATAGTTTTAAGTATTATAAAGTTGTTAAATAAAACTCTACCTAGTACAAACAGTTGATAGTTTTACCCAGCTGGCAAACATGTTTAGATGAATATAAGCCAAATAAAAATATTCGTTCAGTGTTTGGTTTTAGTATAGTTAATTGATAACTTATTATTTTCAGGGGAGGGCTGCCAGGTGATATGATTTGTCGGCTTATTTAGTAGATGCTCATAGCACGTTTTTAACAAGTTTTCAAAATTAATTTACTAATTTCTATTTAGGAAATATTTTAATCACATAGGTATACTGTTTTGTATTAATATAAAAATCAGTATCAGATTTATTTTGTTCAAAACGTTTTCAATTTGGTTAGTACAGGCCGTGAGGCGAGTGAAGAAACTCTGGATGCGCGAAGGAGGGGATGTAACAAGTTGGGGAGAAAGCTCCCCCTCTCAGAGTCGGTGGCTAACCAACCAGAAACCAACTGAGGAGGTTGTTGCCCCAAACAGTTGTTCGGCGCATGCGCAAACTTTCTCTTTGTCACTGCGCATCCCCAGGACAGTTTCTTTACTCGCCTCACGGCCTGTACAGTGCTTAAAATTAATTACATGAAATATCGAAAATAAAACTTTGGAAGTAATGAAGATCTATTACCAGTACTTAGCCTATATGAGTTCTGCACATAATAATACGCAATACAAATAATAACAATCTAATCGGCTGCTTAGAATAGGTACTTACGAAATAAACATGCAGGCTCATGGTTCATTCCATTACAAACGCCATTTCCAAAGCAATTCATGTATTTGCAAGTGTCTTTAAACTTATCGTCAACACAGGTTTTTGAATCAGGGCAGTCAGAGTCACTTTTACAGGAACTATATGTTTCTGGTGACCACACTAAGTAAAAAACATACTTGTCAGCGAGGTCCAACATCAACGACAATTCGTACTTAGCTGTGTAACATTCTATGCGTATTTCTTACATAAACTATGAAAATGGTGGAGAAAAATTGTATAGCAACATTGATGAAAACATTGATGTGGCAACTTCTAATTTTATATCCATAAATTATATGTTTGCTTATACATAATGTTAGAACTTAAACTAATATAGTAAAAATACGGATTGTTCTTTCATTTTTAGTTAATTTAAATAGTGTGGCAAGGTGGTAGGCAGTCACAACAACAAACTCGACAATGGCCATATGAGACTTAATAATGTTTCAAGCATCATATCTCAAAAATGCAGTCATTCCCAGTTGCTTTCTTTAGCATTCAGCCTCCAAAGGACCCAACATCCTCAGCTTTCTAACGTTGCTATGACGTCAGATCTCAAAATACACCACTAAACTTTAGTACAATGTTCATCCCCTGTAAATTGTGTAGTCCGTACGTTTATCGAAATGTTTGCTTGCTACATTTTTCAGCCTACGATTAAACAACTTTGTTAAGCATTTCTGTAAAGTTGCGGTAAGTTGCTTGCCAAATATGTTAATTCTAAAATAGTTATACTTTAAAATTTTCCAACATTTTAAGAGGTTATGGAAGGGAAAGTTTTGTTATTGTTAACAGCTGATGTAATTTTTATGAACGCCTGTAACTAATAAAACAACAGCAGTGAAATAACATTATCTTGGAACAGAAAAGGCTTTTATATGTACGTGTTTGATATTTTTACCAGTAAACAAGCGTAGTTCACGGTTAACAATCCTTACCTTTTTATACAATTTACGGCTCTTTTTTCATACATATGAAACTAATTTTGTAGGGGGGGGAGGGAGGAGCTTTCTAAAGGGGAGGATAGTTTGGTAAAGTTATATATAGATTAGAAAAGGAAAAATATGAATATAACAATTTGTAAATTAAATATTTGTTTCTTACCTTGTGACAAAACATTAGAGGGAAATAGGACCTAAAACAATATGATCAAAAAAGCTTTATCTTAGCTTTTGTGACTGACTTCATCTGAAATAAACAAAGGAACATTAAAAAGTCTGTTCTCTTTTTAAGTAACTCTGTCACATTGACACGAAGCTGACTTACAATTTCTGACTTAATGAAAGAAATATATTATTTTAATTTGATCGTAACTAAATTTTAAGACATACTTATTTCTTGTAATTACACTTACTTTCTCGTACTTGAAATACATTGGAGTTATATATTACATTAACATGGATGAAAATAGAAAAAAAAAATTGATTTTAAATTTTATAAACCCTTAAATACTTACCCATATTTGAATTATTTTGTTTAAAATGTATGCTGACATTTTCAAGGGAACTATTTTATGCAATTTATTAGTGTAATGCCTAAAATAAATGTTAAAACAGAAGTTAAAAAAAACATTTTAAAAACGTCTATACGTTAAAACAGAAGTTAAATTTAACTTTTTTTATGAATGTAAACCTGTACAAAAATCACAGCATATGGTCCAAGGGTGTTAGTGTTGACATTACCTAAGGGATATGGGGACTAAACAGAGTTCACACCCCAACACTCTCCTACCCTTACACACGACTCATATTGTCAATCATTATGGGAAAATACAGCGTCTCTGTTGTGTTTCTTCATTCTGGAAACATTTTACAAATACATAAAATGTTTAAGGTACATTGACTTTGGATTGACGAAATAGGCGAAAATATAAATATTCAACAAGTTAAGAAAAGAATATGTGAAAAATTATAAAAATTTAGAATTTTAAAGATAAATAACGGTACAATAGACACCACAGTTTCTGATCTCCAATAACAACCAGTGTTAAAGGCATCCAGGAGAGTGTCATGGCTAAGTCAAACAGTAGTTAAACAGATTATAATAGATGCTAAAAGGTTAGTGTTAAGTAAGCCCTTTCTAACTTCATAAATAAATTTTTATAAGATATTAAATTTAATAAAATAAATATAAATAAATAATTATTTATTTATTTGATTAAATAAATAAATAATTAAATATTCTCGTGCATGTTGTTTCTTTAGTCAATTATAGAATAAATAATTAAAAAATTAAAAAAATAAAATAAATAATTATTTACACACTTTTATTGAAATAAAAACGCAAAAAAATTGTAATAATAAAACCAGCTCAAAATAGTTTTTTATAAATTTTTAAAAATATTAGGAAATTTACTGTAAAACATTACTGTGGAAAACCAAGGTTAAAATAAAATTGTACATCACCAATTCTCAATACTCAAGTACTATATTTTCTGATAGTGATTCCTAAGAGTTGCGGTTTGTGGTATTAGTTTCAGTTCACTATAACCTTTAAATTGATGTATCGCCAGGTATAAATAATATTGAAGATACCCTCGACAGAACGTCCCCCGTTAGTATGACATGGCTAATCAATGTTCCCAAAAGTAGTTACCCAATCCCTATCACGATTGTAAAGGGTTTCGAATTTACATTTTGGTGAATAAATAATATATTTAGGTGTTTACAGACATAATATACACGAGTATGAAATCCTAACTATTAATATGACCTCATACAGTGGATCTTAATATTTTTAAATGTATAAAATCCCCACAGTGTTATAAAAATGTGGTAGATTACAAAAATCTGGAAACCACATTCATTAGGTGCACTCCAGGGAATGAAGTAATCTAGCCTGTAATAACATTTCTGGAAAAAAGTTGCACTGGGCTTAACGTATAGCTGGGTTGGCTTTATTCATCTGTTTCTACAAAATGTATATTTATTATGTACATAATTTTTGTAAGTTTTTTATTTATACATAAACCTTCTATACACAATGTGTTTTAAAATTACCAATTATTTTTTATATTATTTCACTAAGTTTTTTAATACTATTTATTAAAACATTTTTAAAATAAATTACTTAAAATTTAAGTATTAGGCCTATGTATATTATACTTAATATGCTAGAATACCTTTAAGCCATTGGACTGCAATACCATTTCATAAGGGTTTACGACATATTAAGACAAAAAGAATAAATAATACATTATTCACAAATGTTAATTATTTGAATGAAAGAAGATTTCAGAAAACAGAAAGTCAAAATCATCCAACTTCAAGAATTCAGAAAATGCTTTAGGCTGAAGTTATAAGGGTGTACAAAACGTGCTCCTTAAAAACGTAAGAAGTTTAATGAATTATATTTAATGAATTATGTACTCGTATATCTTTTAATCTAAGGAGGCACCTTCATATTCACTATTGTTTTAGTAAATTAATTTTGGGGAAAAGTTTCTTGAACTGTCAACAAAAAACATTTAAAACATCATTTACTAGTTCACATGGAGCGTTAACTGTAAAGAAGTGTATTATTGGGCTTTATGTTAGAACTCCAACCATGACTAGCCTCACCAACTCTGCGAATACCAGCTTATGTCATCAAAAGATCACAGAAGAAAGTTTGTGGAAAAATGGATCACAACTTGGATATCTTATTCACAATCACTTGATAAATACATGAATAAATGTATTTATCAATAGTGGAATTAGGAATTTAAAAATACTCTCCTCCACTCACCCAATACCTAATTAACTACCCATTGAATGCGAAAGCATAATTATAAAATTAAGTAAAACTAAATAACCTCAATTAAAAATGTGAAACAAACCAACCGAATATGGTAGATAAAATAAATAAATAATATAAACACGTAAATAACACAACTTTATGTGTTATTTAAAAGTAAACAAAAAAGTGACATTTAAAACACCTTGTACCATTTAAATGTCAGGTGTTACATCCTACCACACCTAATCGGAATATAATCCAGTAAATTCGACTAATTACGAGAAAAAAAATCATTGAATATACACCCACACATCCCACTAACCACGACGAACCCAGCCACCCACACTATTGCATAGTCACTAATTAATTCCGATAGCCATTCAGATAGCCTATGTTTTTTTATTTACTGGTAATATTGAAAAGTCACTACCTCACTCAGTTGTAACATTGATACCTCTGAACACCCTACATACAGCGACATTGATTGAACCTAACCATACGAGCACATACACTTTTTACAATAATCATTATTTAGATATTTAATTTAAATTACTGTTATTCAGTAATTACTTTTGTACATATTTTAGTTACTTCCTGAACCACAGATTGTACGACGCATTGTTTGAACAAAGAAATCATGTGAACACTGACGTATGAATGTGAACGCGAGCCTGTGAACACTGACGTATGAATGAGAACGCGAGCCTGGCTGCACAATCCTGCACACACTTATATCATTTTTACCTGTAAGCCCCTTTATATGTGTGAGTCTGTCAATCTGATGATTTCGTTACAAGTCGATAAAATGGAATTAATAAATGTTTCTTGTTACATTTATTTATGATGGATAATTTGTTTCAATAGGAAGAATCCTGCTATAAATTCATTTATGGAATTTATAATATCAATCCCATTCAGGAACATTATTAATGTATAAATAATGGAAGAAAAATAACTAAAAGATAAAGTAATTACAAATTCCTGGACTTTAGTAACTAAGTTTTACATTATTTATTTTACATAAAAATTTCAATATGGATAACACCTAAAATAACTTGTTAAATTTATAGAATAATGCAAACTTCTAAATACTATTAAAAAATGTAGAATTATCATTCTTGAAAAATCTCTCATGTTTATTCCCGAATATAACATACTTTGCTAAAATTAGGTGTTTGCTTTTTAAGGGATTGAAAACGATGAAAATGTCAGTTTAGTATCCATTAGAGACAAACATTGGTAGCAGACATGTCTCTCCTTTGTTTGAGTGGTATACGTGAAATCGTAAAAAGTTGCATGGTACAATTTACAACATTTTATGGCTTTACATTTTGATTATGGATTTCGTTGACTTGACTCTTTTAAGTAGCTTTTACATCATTTTAATACTGATCATAAGATTTTTAAAACTTTCTTGGTCTGATAACTTATTTTTATCTCAAGATGGAGTAACAATCAAAAGCCGACCATCCAGATAGAGTGAGTTGGTGTTGACGGGGTAGGAGTTGGATTGTGGGAGGGATCACTCCGAGGGCAGTTGAGGATCATCTTACAGTTAAGTAAGACGTATCTTATAATCTAATACCTTCAAGGTCACTGCGTGAGACATCATAGGTTGGAGCTGTGTTTATTCATAAAATATTCTTAGTAAACGCAATATAAAGATTTGACTAACTTTTCAATGTAATTGTGCAATTTAGGTTTAATCAATTAAGTAATTGCGTTGTTATAATTGTAGTTACGATTCGTGATAGGCTGGAGTTATAGTTGATTCAAAAGTACAAGGGTGTGAAGTTAACGTCCCCTGAGTGGCGTTGAAACCTGTAAGTTCAGTTCCGAGCTTCACCATGCTTCGTAAGTTCTAGGTCCTCAGTTCGATCCCAACCGGAGGGAGCAACTGATAGCCACCAGCTATTGGGATATTAATTCATGATAATTTATAATTTGTCGGCACTGGTGGCGCAGTGCTGTAACCCAGCTACATGGGGACAAAGTGTTTGGGAGATTGTAGGCGATAGGTTGGATGCTCGGTCCTCTTAATACCGACATGGCGTCCGCTTGATGGTTGCTATCGGCGTGGACACCACTGGAGAAGCCTGGGGTGTCCATGTTGGATGGTAATCATTGTGCGGATGTTGAGTGGGGGAGATAACTGAGTATCAGGCTTGTCAATTATCTGAAAATCAGACCAGTACTACGTGGTTCGGATTCCACGTAAAGCTGTAGGTCCCTTAGTTGCCCTGGCTGTTGGGCTATTAATAAATAGTCCTTTCTGAGGAACAGTTGAACTCAGATAGTAACCAGATTACACTCATCCACACTCATCCTACACTCATATAACCATTCATATTCGCCTTAAAATACCAACAACGTTGTGTCGGCGTCTAAAATGTAAGAATAAGAATATAAAGAATGGCCGGCCTTAGTTTGTATCATGACTATATTCACTCATCACACTCATGCAAAATACACATTCACCCATATCTTGACGATCGGTTTCTTAAAGAATAAATAAATAAAGAAGTAATCTCTAGGTGACATGTGATACCAAGTTATATCTGTTATTATAATCCGATTTCTTAGTAAAGAAAAAAGTACATCTTATATAAGGCAATTGTCAAATAAAAATGGTCATACTGTAAAGTATTTTTACAGTCCTATCACTTAAAATCTAGCTCTAGGACTACATATTCAGGTTTTAAAAATAAATCAAGATACTGTCGACTTACTAATTTGACTTTGAGTGCTAAACTAACATGCATTGCAGACGTCTGATTGGTTTAAAGTTTGTTTAATGTAATTAAAATTTCATTTTGTACTTAATGTCTAAAGACAGTAAATAGACTTATCATATTGATGGTATTGCATCAAGTTCTTGGGTATTTTAGAGTCACCATTCAACGTCTCAAATGGAACGTGGGTGGGTTGTTCACTTCACTCAACATTGTATATGAACTAAATCTAAACAAATATAACTATACACTTTTTATAAATAAAAAAAATAAATAATATTTTGATCAAAATAAAACAAATTTTATTGGTACAGAAATATGTAGAATTAAACTTTCCCGTTTGGTATCTTTACAAAGTATAATATACAGATCTCGGCTCTAAAACCAACTACAAAAGGATCCGTGGAGTGTCCAGTCACGCAAGCTTGATCCTCTCGACAGTGTTCATCCTGTGAACAAAATTATTGAACAATTATTTAATATATTTTATTAATAATATATTATAACAAAATGTTTTTAAACAGGTGATTAATTTGTTTATTGTTGTTTTTTGTTGGGATGATTTATTTTTATTGTTTAAAAGATCTTTAGAACGAAACCTAGGTCTCCACGACCAATTCACTCCATGTACTTGGAAAAATTTCGATTTTAAACTCGTAATCAGTCCCCCATGACTGGTAGTGTGATGATGTTTTGATTTTTCTGGGGTGGACAGTGATCTATGTCAGTTACCTGTAAGAGCTCTGATGGTGACATCTTTGACTTGGCAATCCAAGTGTCAGGAACTACTATAGTTAGTGTATAGATCCATTCTATACACTAACACCCAGTAGTCTGACGTCAGGATTTTGCCAAGCTTTGAACACACTGTCATCTATATAAAATGATCTATTCCTATACCTTTAACCTTTTATGGATCTTTGATGCTAAATATTTTGACCACTTTTTACTCAGCACGTTGGCGTTGAGGTAACTCCCCTCACAAGCTTCTGCTCATGTGAACGACCATTAAGACCAAAGATTAGAAGGAAAACTCTTGGTGATTTTTCAACTCCATAATTCGATATCTTCCAGGGTTTAGATGACGTTTTAATAAAGCACACTTTAACAACAGACTTGAAGCCAGGACGGAGTACGGAATCAGATGACCTTTACTAAGAGTTTGTTGCTACCGAAAAATCCAACGCAGCTGATTTGTTGCTACATTCTCTAAACAGTGCTAGGTGAAAACATTCGGTTAAAACTATTTAAAATGTAAACTTTACCAATAGACACGACACAAAAAAGTTTTGTTAGTTTTAAGGAAACTTTCTATTAGTAAATCTACAGTTCAAAGAGGATTGCCACGTCGAAAGGACTGTAAAGCTACTAAACAGATAGTCAGCTTACTAAAATCAGCCCACCACCTCTCTGACAAACGTGCTCTTTACAAGTCAAATGAAACCAAAAGGAACCAAATGACAAGGTGAATTTTACTATACTAGCCGGGAAAGCAGCCGGTCTTGAGTATATCTTTCCGGAATTTCTGTTGCTTGTTTGCAGCAAAGTGAAACAATGCTCCAAACAGTCTTAAATAATATACTAGTATGCATTTTATAGGAAAACTATAAAAGACAGAAACGTACTTTAAGTTTGAATGTTGTAGAGAACATTCTGCTCTATAATCTAAGCATTCAGAATACGTTTGTAATACTAGGCATGCTTTTGGCAAATGCTATAGACAATTTGCCAAACGCATTTAAGTGATCAAGAGTAGTAGCTGTTCTGAAGCCTGGAAAAGATCACGGTCTAGGGTAAAATTGTCGCCCAATATCTCTTTTTAGTGCTTGTCATAATTTAGTGGAAAGACTATTATAAAACAGAACATCACCCATTCTTGATTCTAATGTTACAGTTGAGCAGGCTGGTTTTCACCCTGGCCGAAGTTGTAGTGACCAAATCCTAGCTCTGACATAATTTTATCAAGAGTGGTTTTGATAGGTAGTTGAAATCATCGGACTATGACACAAAATGGAGCAAATGTTTGTTGTTAAAGTTCTACAAACAGCTTCCCCGTTCCCTTCTTTCATAACCTTTCATTGAATACAATTTGGACAGTGACAAATACTTCAAATTGAAGTATTTGTTTTTGTTATGAATTACTTACTGATAAGTATGTAACGATTTTATCGTTCATTTAAGAGGATTCTTTTTTATTGTTACAAGTCAATATTATTTAGTTTAGAAATTATCTCCCTTATTAACATGATGAAGTTAATTATTTGTCCATTTTCTATTTAGTGAATTATAAATTCAATAAAACAAACATGAGTGTCCTACTTTATCCGTAAGTGAAAAATAGCGAGCATAACCAAAACACATTACCGTCTTCTTCCAGGGGCGGTAGCGTTTATTTAAGGTGGGTTGTACACAACTAGCCAGTCTCTCTCTCTCTCTTGTACCGGGTCTTGGACCGGTACAGTTTCGTTTTTTTCGTCGTTGTCTGCCAGGCTGCCTGAGATCGCTCATGCCCTGCGTTTCGTGTACTTGGTAGCCGTTGGCCCAGTTCCGTTTCGTTCCGGTTTCCAGCAGCTTCGGTCAGGTTGGCCGTCTTCTAGATTGTTCGAGTAGTTCTAGTTTCTCTGGAGCCTTCGTCTGTCAGGTTGGCCGTCATTTTGTCTTTGGCTCTGCCTGCTGAGATTACTATGTTCGGCTGAGAGACTCCTAAACGTAAGTGTGCATTTGTAATTTCTGATATTTAATCACCCTTTTGGTGAAAATACTTTGTTTAAATAATATTTAATCGGGCTTAGTTGTGTTTTCAGGGTTTTGTTAAATTTGTATTCTTTGTCTAGATGTTTCTCAGACTAGGTTAAAGCCATGTGCTTCCATGTTACCTTTTACCGTTAATTACCGTTAATGCTTTTTATATCTGCCTTTATTTTTCAATTGTAATTCTGTATAATGTTTATTGAGCCTTTTTACAGTTGTAGTTACCGTTTTACCATATTTTTTGTTCTTTGCCAATAACCTAGCCTAGCTGTACTCTTTGATTTTCATGTTATAACCCATTGCTCATGTATCCATAGCCTAGTTTTCCGTTTACCATTTTAAGTTCATATACGCAATTAATTCTTTGATATTTTGTTAAATTGTAATTTTTCTTAAATCTGAGTTTGCCAACATAATTATTCATAACCTAAAAAATAGATCTTTTATTTTTTCTAGTGTGCTAATCCTGTATAATTTTGTCTGTGCCCGTTTTGTTTTGCCATGTCATGTTTAGTGGTTATGTATAATATTTGTGTTGTGATGGCTGGACTGTTTTTAATGTGCTGTGGTGTTGTCCTACAGTCCAGGGTCCTCGAGTAGGACGCTTCTACCCTCGGCCTGCCGTCCGGGGATTTTCTACCATCTGCGCTGCCAGCCTGGCCTGAGGACCATGTATAGAGGCCATTGGTGACCCTTCTGCCCCAGCTACATCTTTGGGTATGAGTCTTCTGTCCTCAGGTCAGTGCTTTCTTTCTTATTTTCCCGGCGGCTGAGCTGGGGGTTGCTGATATAAAAAAGAAAGAGGAAAAAAAAGTTTGTGGAACTTTATGGGGCCTAGGCCTAAACTTGAACAGTGATTTATGGAACTCAGCCATGGGGACTTACATATATTTATTTATTAAAGAAAAAAAAAAAAACTTAAAATCCAAAAAGAACTTGTGTTGTTAATATTCATTGTTATTTAGTTTAATTAGTTTATTTCTTGTTACATTTGTTTAGATTTTTATATTTGTTAGGTCCCCATTATTCAATCCTGTTATTATTTATTTATATGCTTAGGCCTAGTTATTGTTATTTATTTTTGTTAAGTGTATTAGGGGGGGATTTTGAAGTGAATTTTTACTCGAACGGTACCCTGTTATATTTTCTTTTAAATTGTTTAATTTTTAAACTCACCAAAAGGGGATTATTGTGCTTTTAGTTAACTTAATTCGGAGCTGCCCCGGGATTCCGGCTTACTCCCGGGCCTCGGTGGAATCAAGGGATGTGGGCCAAATTGCCGGCTTAATTGATGATACCAAAATTTTTGTTTCCAGAAGTTTTCTAAATTTTCACTTTTTTTGGGGTTATCTAAATTTGTTTCTTAATGGTCATTTTTAAATTGTTAATAATTTGTCTTACGTTTTGGGTGTCTCAGGCCCCACCGCAGATAGGCCATAGGCCATGTAATTGTTAACTTTGGTATTCGTAGAGTTTGTTGTTTTTGTAGCGTTAAGTGTTTTGGTAGCTTTTGTCGTTATATTGTTAAATTTTGTGTGTTTTGTTATTTATTTAACTGCAAATTATTGTTGCGGCCTTCTGCCTCTTTTTGTTGTGGCCTTCTGCCAAGTTTGATTAATTGATATTTTCTGGTTCTCATGATAATAAATTAGTTTTGCTCAGCTGCCGAGTGTTATTTTGACCCTCCAACTGCCGCCCGTGATCCCATCGCTCGACTTGTTTTGAGCCATCCCCCTGTTGGCACGCTTTCCAGCTTTGGTGGGGGGGGATGGGTCTCAATTGGTAGCAGAGCGTGGTTGCCTATAGAAAAAAAAGAGAAAAAAAAAGAAAAAAAAAAAATTTAATTCTTTCTTGGTTGTGGACAGTGGGTGTTTGCCAGTTAGTAGGCCATGGTTGGCCGACCTACCGTCAAGGTGTCTTGGTATTGTAAAAAAAAAAAAAAAAAAAAAAAAAAAGAAACAAATAAATAATTATTTAAAAGACAAAAACAATTAGAAAACCCAAATAAATAATTTAACTTATAATAAAAAAAAAAAAAAAAAAAAAAAAAAAACAAAAAAACTAGGCAATCCGCTTGGTTACTTTGTGGAATGGGTTTCATGGGTGGATTGGAGTGGTCGGCAGTGGCTCGGTAGGCTGAGGGTTGTGTTCGTCTTGGACCCTGGAGTTGTCGTTTTTTTGTGTGTACTGTTGAGAATTTTGTTTTGCGAGATGGCCTATCTGCAGAATGTTGCGCTCCTAGTCAAGGAGGAATTAATTTTTGAGTTGAGGTCGCATGGTGTGACTCCGGAGGGTGATGTTCTGAATCTCCGGAGGTTGCTGCGGGAGCAGTTGTCCGCGGGTACGGCGGTGGATTGGTCTGACCTACTGGAGGTTGGGGATGAGTTGGCTGTTTGTAAACGTAAGGTGGAAGATTGGGAAGGGGTGTTAGAGGATTTGCAGTTTGAACCTCCCGTAGGTCGTGACCGGGCCTGCCGCCTTGCACGTTTGGGGCATCTGCTTGCCCGTTTAAGGCTGGTCAACCGGGCACCGGGGTTGGAACCATCGGATAGGGCGTGGATCTTGGAGAGTGTGTCTAGGCTGGATGAGATTTTTCAGGCACTCTCCGGTTCCACGACTCCTACGGGTCTGGGTCAGCGGCCTATTTTCGCACTGTCGCCTAACGTGTCGAGGCCGCAGGCTGAGACAACGGCTCTCACTGTGCCTGAGGTTCCTTCTGAGCCTGCAGGCGTTTCTGTTGAGGTTGCTTGTGGTTCGGCTCCAGCTGCCGTTCCTACTACTTCTTTGGGTTCACCTGCTCTTCTGCAGCTGAGCTACCACAAGCTGCCTAACCCTCTCACGCCCATGATCCAGAATCTCCCTGTGATCGATGGGATGGATCCTGAGGAGCTTCTTAAGTTTCTGGTGGCCTTTCTCAGACTTAGTGAGATGCCCGGCATGCAGGCTGGGGACTTGCTTCATCTGGTTTTCCCGTATTGCAGAGGTCCCGTTGGGGAGTTGCTGAGTTCTGTCTTGGCCAGTGATGCCTCCGTGGACTCGTTCCATGGAGAGTTACTTTCATCGTTTCTTCCCATTCGACTCAGGGAGAGGATGGTCATGGACAGATTTTATCGGTCGCAGGGTAGGGGCGAGTCTCTGGCAGCCTATGTCTCTTCAGTCAAGGAAGCTCGTCAAGCGTTGCGCCTCACCCTTTCTGAAGCTGACACCGTTCGTGTCATCCTGGATGGCATTTCTCCCGAAGAACGGTGCAGATTGGTTTTTGCTGGTGTTCCTTCGACTTTTCGGGAGCTGCATCAGCTGTGCATTGTTTCGCGCAGCGTGCAGTTCTCAGACCAGCAAGGGAGGGATTCTGAGAGTCATCGTGCTCTCCCCACCCGTCGACCGGCTATGTCTGTAGGTGTGAGTCAGCCAGTGGAGGGTCGTGGTTCTCGGCCTCCGGTTGTGTGCTTTGCTTGTGGCCAACCTGGTCACATTCGACGTGACTGTCCACGTGCTCGAGGTCGTGGGGCGGGAAACGCTCAGCGCGGGGGGTTGCCTCCACAGTAGCTCCCCGCGTTGTTGCGACTGACCGTGGCCATTTGCCTTTGACACGTGCCCATAGCAGGAGTGTCGGGGATTTTTCGGGCCTTGCTGGCATGGCTTCCCTGGGACTTAGTGCGGTCACCTCGGTGTGTCCTGGCGTTTTTGTATCTTTTGGTGGTACGGTGTGTCGAGCCCTTCTTGATTCTGGTTCGGCATGCAGTATCATCAGCCTTTCTCTTTTTGAGTCCCTTGACGCCTTAGGACTTGTCAGGCACACCGAGCCCTCTTCTATTACTTGCTGGACGGCATCCCAAACTCCTCTACCTATAATTCTAAAGGCGTTTTTCCATTTTAAAATTGAAGGATTTTCCTGGAGGTGGGGTTTTCTTGTTGCCAAGGACCTGGCGGTTTCTTGTATCCTAGGGGCAGACTTTATTTCTAAGAGTGGTATGGTGCTTGACCTCCAGAAGCGCCAGATGTTTTTCAAGTTCAATCGGCGAGTTTTGGTGCCTCTAGTAGGTGATTCTGACTGCCCTCCTGCAGTCAGAGAGGTGGGTTGTGAGCCCGAACAACCCAAGGTGGATCCGGTTGGTCATCTCCCCCCTGAGCAGGCGGAGGCCATTAGGAGGCTGTGTTTGCGGTTTCCTGATGTGCTTACGGCTGAGCTTGGGGTCACTTCTCTTCTGGAGTATGAGATCCACCTCACCGATTCTCAGCCAGTTAGAAGTCATCCGTACAAACTTGCTCCCCCAAAGATGGAGGTTATGAGGGCTATGATTGAGGATCTTCTGAGCAAGGGTGTGATTGAACCGTCTCGTTCTGCTTATGCCAGTCCAGCTTTTCTTGTGCCCAAGCCTAATGGTAAGTCTAGGCTTGTGATGGATTATCGGAGGCTCAACGCTAAGGTCGCTATTGACTCGGTACCTCTGCCTGATTTGCATTCTGCGTTTGATTGGTTCGGTAAGGCTAAGTTTTTCAGTGTGTTTGATTTGAACCAGGCCTACCATCAGATTCCATTGAAGAAGGAATCACGGCCCATGACTAGCTTCTGTGTTCCCTGGAATCTCTATCAGTTCACTAGGGTTCCTATGGGTCTTGCTGTGGGTGCCCAGACTCTTACTCGTCTGCTTGATTCCATCTTCCATGATGTGAAGTTCAAGTTTGTTTTCAATTACCTGGACGATCTTCTTGTCTACAGTGAGACTTTCGGGGAACACATGCAACATCTGGAGGAAGTTCTTAGTCGCCTCAAATCAGCTGGCCTTACCGTCAATCCAGAGAAAGTCACTTTTGCTCGTCCTGAGATTTCTTTTCTGGGTCATCTTATCTCTTCTCGAGGCGTCTGCATAGATCCTGCGAGGACCCAGGGCATTCGGGATTTTCCTCCTCCCAGAGATGCCAAGGGGATTGCCCGTTTTGTGGGGATGGTGAATTTTTACCGTCGCTTCATCCCTAACGTGGCCGAGCTTGCTGCCCCGTTGGCCATGCTGGTCGTGGTTCTCGGCCTCCGGTTGTGTGCTTTGCTTGTGGCCAACCTGGTCACATTCGACGTGACTGTCCACGTGCTCGAGGTCGTGGGGCGGGAAACGCTCAGCGCGGGGGGTTGCCTCCACAGTAGCTCCCCGCGTTGTTGCGACTGACCGTGGCCATTTGCCTTTGACACGTGCCCATAGCAGGAGTGTCGGGGATTTTTCGGGCCTTGCTGGCATGGCTTCCCTGGGACTTAGTGCGGTCACCTCGGTGTGTCCTGGCGTTTTTGTATCTTTTGGTGGTACGGTGTGTCGAGCCCTTCTTGATTCTGGTTCGGCATGCAGTATCATCAGCCTTTCTCTTTTTGAGTCCCTTGACGCCTTAGGACTTGTCAGGCACACCGAGCCCTCTTCTATTACTTGCTGGACGGCATCCCAAACTCCTCTACCTATAATTCTAAAGGCGTTTTTCCATTTTAAAATTGAAGGATTTTCCTGGAGGTGGGGTTTTCTTGTTGCCAAGGACCTGGCGGTTTCTTGTATCCTAGGGGCAGACTTTATTTCTAAGAGTGGTATGGTGCTTGACCTCCAGAAGCGCCAGATGTTTTTCAAGTTCAATCGGCGAGTTTTGGTGCCTCTAGTAGGTGATTCTGACTGCCCTCCTGCAGTCAGAGAGGTGGGTTGTGAGCCCGAACAACCCAAGGTGGATCCGGTTGGTCATCTCCCCCCTGAGCAGGCGGAGGCCATTAGGAGGCTGTGTTTGCGGTTTCCTGATGTGCTTACGGCTGAGCTTGGGGTCACTTCTCTTCTGGAGTATGAGATCCACCTCACCGATTCTCAGCCAGTTAGAAGTCATCCGTACAAACTTGCTCCCCCAAAGATGGAGGTTATGAGGGCTATGATTGAGGATCTTCTGAGCAAGGGTGTGATTGAACCGTCTCGTTCTGCTTATGCCAGTCCAGCTTTTCTTGTGCCCAAGCCTAATGGTAAGTCTAGGCTTGTGATGGATTATCGGAGGCTCAACGCTAAGGTCGCTATTGACTCGGTACCTCTGCCTGATTTGCATTCTGCGTTTGATTGGTTCGGTAAGGCTAAGTTTTTCAGTGTGTTTGATTTGAACCAGGCCTACCATCAGATTCCATTGAAGAAGGAATCACGGCCCATGACTAGCTTCTGTGTTCCCTGGAATCTCTATCAGTTCACTAGGGTTCCTATGGGTCTTGCTGTGGGTGCCCAGACTCTTACTCGTCTGCTTGATTCCATCTTCCATGATGTGAAGTTCAAGTTTGTTTTCAATTACCTGGACGATCTTCTTGTCTACAGTGAGACTTTCGGGGAACACATGCAACATCTGGAGGAAGTTCTTAGTCGCCTCAAATCAGCTGGCCTTACCGTCAATCCAGAGAAAGTCACTTTTGCTCGTCCTGAGATTTCTTTTCTGGGTCATCTTATCTCTTCTCGAGGCGTCTGCATAGATCCTGCGAGGACCCAGGGCATTCGGGATTTTCCTCCTCCCAGAGATGCCAAGGGGATTGCCCGTTTTGTGGGGATGGTGAATTTTTACCGTCGCTTCATCCCTAACGTGGCCGAGCTTGCTGCCCCGTTGAACGAGCTGCGAAAGAAAGGTGTCCCTTTTGTGTGGGGCCAAGCTCAGCAGACTGCCTTTGATGCTCTCAAGGAGGCTATCATGCAACCTCCTGTCCTGCGGATGCCTGATTTTAGTAGAGAATTTATTCTTCAGACTGATGCCTCCTCCTCCGCCATTGCTGCTGTTCTTTCTCAGGAGTTTGATGGGGTCAGGCAGCCCATCGCTTTTGCTTCGAGGACGTTGTCTCACCAGGAACAGAAAGCTTCTTCCATCTATGAGTTAGAGTGTCTGGCTGTGGTTTTCGGGACGGACAAGTTTCGGCGTTTCTTGGAACACGCTGAGTTCTTGCTGGAGACGGACAATCAGGCACTGTCTTGGCTTCTTGCCCATCCCCGACAGCTCGGGAAAATTGGTCGCTGGGTGGTCAAAATTTCTGCCTTTAAGTTCCGAGTTCAACATCTTAGGGGTACCCAGAATGTCATCGCGGATGCTCTTTCCCGCATGTACCACGAACCCAGTGATCCACCGACTGAGGCTGTTGCTCAGTGTGGTGCTGTTCTTCTGGATTTTCCTCTGGCTTTTGACGACCTACTGTCCCATCAGCAGAAAGATCCCGAGCTGTCAGTCATCTTAGGTGAGCTTCAAGAGGGAGGTGCCCACCCTCCCTATTTTCTGTCCAAAGGGGTACTCTGTTGCCGTCCTCGACAGAGGGGTGAACCCCGTGTAGTGCTGCCTAGTCATCTAGTACCGATGGTCTTTCAGTATTATCACTCTTCCCTTGTGGGCGGTCATCTTGGCATTCATAAGACCATCGCTAAGATTCGTAGGTACTTCATCTGGAAGGGCATGGACCGGGATGTTGCGGGCAGAGTGCGGGCTTGTCACCTGTGCTCTCTCAGCAAGCCTAGTCAGAATGCAAGGTTAGGGTTGTTATCTTCTGAGGTGGCCGAGCGTCCTTTTGAGAAGGTGTTCATCGACTACGTGGGTCCTTTTCCCCGTAGCAAGTCAGGTAGCTCCTACCTACTTGTTTGTGTGGATGCTTTCTCGAAGTTCGTTTGGCTTTTCCCACTTCGGAGTGCCACGGCTAAGCTCACCATCCGTGCTCTCCAGTCCCAACTCTTCCAGCACTTTGGTGTGCCTTCCACTCTTGTGTCCGACAACGGTAGCCAGTTTACCTCCCATGAGTTTCGTAGGTTCTGTTTTGGCAATGGTATCAGGCATGTGACTACCTCTCCTTATTACCCACAGCCTTCTCATGCAGAGCGGTTCAACCGCAATCTTCGGTCTGCCCTTATTACCTTCCATGCTGAGAAGCAGAACACCTGGGATGAGAGTCTCTCTTGGCTCCAGCTTGCTTTTAATTCTTCCAAGCATGAGAGTCACAATGCCACTCCCTTCGAGATTCTACATGGCTACCCTCCTAACAATCCTTTGTCCAACTTGTGGAGGCTAGAGGATCTTCTACCTACGCCAGGTGCCACTGACGTAGTGTCCACGTGGCGGGCTGCTCGGCGCAACCTGCTACGTGCTAGAGAGAGAGTGAGGAGGAGGTATGATAAGGGTCGTACTCCTAACCCTTTTCAGGTTGGAGATCTGGTTCTTTGTCAGGCTCACCCGGTCAGTTCGGCCGCGGAACGAAGAGCTGCAAAGTTGTGCTATCGGCGGTCTGGTCCCCACCGCATCGATAGGTTTTTGTCACCGGTGACTGCTCTGCTGGTTGATCCCCAGTCAGGCAGGGTGTTTAGGAAAGCCCATGTGTCCCAGCTTAAGGCTTTCCGGGGAACGGTTGGTCCAGGAGTTGGTGTTCCTGGGGGTTTCTTGGGGCAAAGAGATTGATCACCTCTGCGCCCTAGGTGGCTGTTCTGAGAGAGTCTTTTCTCTCTTTTCTTGTCGGGCCCGACAGTCAGGGTAGTTTGCTCCCTGTTCGAGGGGTTTCCCCTCTTAGTTTCTCTTGGACGTCCTAGGAGCACCACTCTTCGGAGGTCTTCTTCGTCTTCTGTTGGGTTCCCTGAGGTACCGAGTTTGCTCCCCTGCCTGGGTGTGTTGAGGTTTGCAGAGGGAGGTTGTACCGGGTCTTGGACCGGTACAGTTTCGTTTTTTTCGTCGTTGTCTGCCAGGCTGCCTGAGATCGCTCATGCCCTGCGTTTCGTGTACTTGGTAGCCGTTGGCCCAGTTCCGTTTCGTTCCGGTTTCCAGCAGCTTCGGTCAGGTTGGCCGTCTTCTAGATTGTTCGAGTAGTTCTAGTTTCTCTGGAGCCTTCGTCTGTCAGGTTGGCCGTCATTTTGTCTTTGGCTCTGCCTGCTGAGATTACTATGTTCGGCTGAGAGACTCCTAAACGTAAGTGTGCATTTGTAATTTCTGATATTTAATCACCCTTTTGGTGAAAATACTTTGTTTAAATAATATTTAATCGGGCTTAGTTGTGTTTTCAGGGTTTTGTTAAATTTGTATTCTTTGTCTAGATGTTTCTCAGACTAGGTTAAAGCCATGTGCTTCCATGTTACCTTTTACCGTTAATTACCGTTAATGCTTTTTATATCTGCCTTTATTTTTCAATTGTAATTCTGTATAATGTTTATTGAGCCTTTTTACAGTTGTAGTTACCGTTTTACCATATTTTTTGTTCTTTGCCAATAACCTAGCCTAGCTGTACTCTTTGATTTTCATGTTATAACCCATTGCTCATGTATCCATAGCCTAGTTTTCCGTTTACCATTTTAAGTTCATATACGCAATTAATTCTTTGATATTTTGTTAAATTGTAATTTTTCTTAAATCTGAGTTTGCCAACATAATTATTCATAACCTAAAAAATAGATCTTTTATTTTTTCTAGTGTGCTAATCCTGTATAATTTTGTCTGTGCCCGTTTTGTTTTGCCATGTCATGTTTAGTGGTTATGTATAATATTTGTGTTGTGATGGCTGGACTGTTTTTAATGTGCTGTGGTGTTGTCCTACAGTCCAGGGTCCTCGAGTAGGACGCTTCTACCCTCGGCCTGCCGTCCGGGGATTTTCTACCATCTGCGCTGCCAGCCTGGCCTGAGGACCATGTATAGAGGCCATTGGTGACCCTTCTGCCCCAGCTACATCTTTGGGTATGAGTCTTCTGTCCTCAGGTCAGTGCTTTCTTTCTTATTTTCCCGGCGGCTGAGCTGGGGGTTGCTGATATAAAAAAGAAAAAAGAAGAAAAAAAAGTTTGTGGAACTTTATGGGGCCTAGGCCTAAACTTGAACAGTGATTTATGGAACTCAGCCATGGGGACTTACATATATTTATTTATTAAAGAAAAAAAAAAAAACTTAAAATCCAAAAAGAACTTGTGTTGTTAATATTCATTGTTATTTAGTTTAATTAGTTTATTGCTTGTTACATTTGTTTAGATTTTTATATTTGTTAGGTCCCCATTATTCAATCCTGTTATTATTTATTTATATGCTTAGGCCTAGTTATTGTTATTTATTTTTGTTAAGTGTATTAGGGGGGGATTTTGAAGTGAATTTTTACTCGAACGGTACCCTGTTATATTTTCTTTTAAATTGTTTAATTTTTAAACTCACCAAAAGGGGATTATTGTGCTTTTAGTTAACTTAATTCGGAGCTGCCCCGGGATTCCGGCTTACTCCCGGGCCTCGGTGGAATCAAGGGATGTGGGCCAAATTGCCGGCTTAATTGATGATACCAAAATTTTTGTTTCCAGAAGTTTTCTAAATTTTCACTTTTTTTTGGGGTTATCTAAATTTGTTTCTTAATGGGCATTTTTAAATTGTTAATAATTTGTCTTACGTTTTGGGTGTCTCAGGCCCCACCACAGATAGGCCATAGGCCATGTAATTGTTAACTTTGGTATTCGTAGAGTTTGTTGTTTTTGTAGCGTTAAGTGTTTTGGTAGCTTTTGTCGTTATATTGTTAAATTTTGTGTGTTTTGTTATTTATTTAACTGCAAATTATTGTTGCGGCCTTCTGCCTCTTTTTGTTGTGGCCTTCTGCCAAGTTTGATTAATTGATATTTTCTGGTTCTCATGATAATAAATTAGTTTTGCTCAGCTGCCGAGTGTTATTTTGACCCTCCAACTGCCGCCCGTGATCCCATCGCTCGACTTGTTTTGAGCCATCCCCCTGTTGGCACGCTTTCCAGCTTTGGTGGGGGGGGATGGGTCTCAATTGGTAGCAGAGCGTGGTTGCCTATAGAAAAAAAAAAAAAAAAAAAAAAAAAAAAATTTAATTCTTTCTTGGTTGTGGACAGTGGGTGTTTGCCAGTTAGTAGGCCATGGTTGGCCGACCTACCGTCAAGGTGTCTTGGTATTGTAAAAAAAAAAAAAAAAAAAAAAAAAAAAAACAAAAAAATAATTATTTAAAAGACAAAAACAATTATAAAACCAAAATAAATAATTTAACTTATAAAAAAAAAAAAAAAAAATAAAAAAAAAAAACAAAAAAACTAGGCAATCCGCTTGGTTACTTTGTGGAATGGGTTTCATGGGTGGATTGGAGTGGTCGGCAGTGGCTCGGTAGGCTGAGGGTTGTGTTCGTCTTGGACCCTGGAGTTGTCGTTTTTTTGTGTGTACTGTTGAGAATTTTGTTTTGCGAGATGGCCTATCTGCAGAATGTTGCGCTCCTAGTCAAGGAGGAATTAATTTTTGAGTTGAGGTCGCGGGGTGTGACTCCGGAGGGTGATGTTCTGAATCTCCGGAGGTTGCTGCGGGAGCAGTTGTCCGCGGGTACGGCGGTGGATTGGTCTGACCTACTGGAGGTTGGGGATGAGTTGGCTGTTTGTAAACGCAAGGTGGAAGATTGGGAAGGGGTGTTAGAGGATTTGCAGTTTGAACCTCCCGTAGGTCGTGACCGGGCCTGCCGCCTTGCACGTTTGGGGCATCTGCTTGCCCGTTTAAGGCTGGTCAACCGGGCACCGGGGTTGGAACCATCGGATAGGGCGTGGATCTTGGAGAGTGTGTCTAGGCTGGATGAGATTTTTCGGGCCTCGGTGGAATCAAGGGATGTGGGCCAAATTGCCGGCTTAATTGATGATACCAAAATTTTTGTTTCCAGAAGTTTTCTAAATTTTCACTTTTTTTTGGGGTTATCTAAATTTGTTTCTTAATGGTCATTTTTAAATTGTTAATAATTTGTCTTACGTTTTGGGTGTCTCAGGCCCCACCGCAGATAGGCCATAGGCCATGTAATTGTTAACTTTGGTATTCGTAGAGTTTGTTGTTTTTGTAGCGTTAAGTGTTTTGGTAGCTTTTGTCGTTATATTGTTAAATTTTGTGTGTTTTGTTATTTATTTAACTGCAAATTATTGTTGCGGCCTTCTGCCTCTTTTTGTTGTGGCCTTCTGCCAAGTTTGATTAATTGATATTTTCTGGTTCTCATGATAATAAATTAGTTTTGCTCAGCTGCCGAGTGTTATTTTGACCCTCCAACTGCCGCCCGTGATCCCATCGCTCGACTTGTTTTGAGCCATCCCCCTGTTGGCACGCTTTCCAGCTTTGGTGGGGGGGGATGGGTCTCACTCTCTCTCTCTCTCTCTCTCTCTCTCTCTCTCTCTCTCTCTCTCTCTCTCTCTCTCTCTCTCTCTCTCTCTCTATATATATATATATATATATATATATATATATATATATATATATATATTCTATATATATAGAAAAACGACCATCCCGAGCTGAATAAAATTTAATAGTCCGCAGTGCTAAACCTGGCCTTATTACAACGCCTTAAGAAAACTAGTCCGTTTCAGCACCGATTTTTGGACGCTTTTAATAAAAATTCAACATTTCGTTACTATTTGGAACCTTGGCTAATATGATTAAAATACAGTACATATAAACGACAAACTTATTACAATATAAGCACAAAATGCACAAATATATTGCAATACAAGTACAAAATGCACTCTTTTGTGAATCCATCTGGTCTGAGGAAGGTGCATTTTGTCCTTAAATTGTAATACATTTGTTTTGTGTGACGTTTACTTGTACTGTATATGTACAAACACGTATTATGCTAATTAAAAAACTATATGATTAAAATGTCACGTTTTATAAGAATTATATTTTGTTGCATGTCTGTAACATAAATAATCATATTTTAGTATAAGTAAACAGCAATATATGTGGTAACATATTTTTACTATTTTCAAATCATCATTACCGAGACAAAATGCTCCGTGGTTTTGTACTGCGCATCCATCATTGCAATAGATCAAGGCACAAGGATTGACACACTCCCCAGACAAACAGGTCTTGTCTGCTTCACAATTGTCGTTTGATCTACATGGACCCCCATGACTAGACGCTATACATAAAAATACGAAATTAATATTTTTATTTGGTAAAAATTAATGACAAATCTATATATTTATTTTACAACTAGTAAATAAGCACTACTAATGACCTACAATTATACAAAATATAAATAACTTGTAGTATCTAATCGATTATTTATTTAACTGAATTATTTATTAAATGTTAAATAATAGTTATTTTTAAATTTTACAGAATTCATCTAAGTTATTAATTACTATTCCTTATTTTAAATTTAACTACAACCCCATCATTTGACTACAACATTTCAGTTATGTTTTGAAAATTCACATTTATCAAGTATTTCAAGAAGAAGGGGCACTGAGTTTACATATTTATTTTGTTGAATAAGTATACATTCATTTCATAAGAATATATTTAAGAAGAAGAAGAAGAAGAATATATTTGTTGCTGTTGAACAATAAAATTGCTATAGAAAAAGTCAAATACATGAATAAACTATTACAATAAAAGTACTTACAAGTAAAACAGGTTGGATGAATGAATATCAAATTATCCTTTGCAAACATTCAGGCAAACATACCCTCTTTCCATTCATTCCTGCCTATTACACCAAGCCATGTTAATTTAAAAATGATCTTTCCAACGACTCGTTATAGACTCATCAATCGACACCAGAAAGTGTTTTAAACCAGTCTTGAACTAATGATAATTTGTAGTCCCTCAGACAGCTTATTCATCAGCTGAAGCCTGCCTGAACTGGAAGTCGTTCACTAGTCTTGAGTCAACATTGTTGGCCAAAACAGTTGCTCTTACCTCTAGTATCATATTGATGAACATCTCTTCCTTGAATCAAAGTACACTTTGAATGCAAGTAAAATATTGCATTAAATATATGGGCATAATATATTTGGAAGATTTTTTAGATTTCCTCCTTTATTCAAGTAATTAAAGATAAATTAAATTGTAGCTATTCTTGGTTTTGGAAATATTTTATAGTCTTTATAGAGTTGCACGGAAAAAAGTACTAGACCGTGTTGACTACATTACATCACTGTTCAATGTACCGTTGCTATAGTGACAATTTGGCTAATATGCGTTAAACTATATATTTATTTACGTTTCTGTAACATAAAAAGACATATATTTATGTAGCATTAAGAAGCAAGTATTTCCAAATCATCATTACCAATACAAAAAGCTTTGTGGTTTCCAACTACACATACGCCTTTACAATTGGTTGAGAGACAAGGATCGACACACTTCCCAGAATAACAGGCCTTGGTTGCATCACAATTATTGTCGTTTGATGAACATCCACCTGAAATGAAGATTTGCATTTATTATAAATGAATAATAAAATTTATATCCTTATTTTATAACCGATAGATAAGAACTTCAAAGAGCCTACAATTATACAAAATATAAATGTGTTTAATACATTATCCCAATTGTTTTTTTATCTGAACTGTTTATTAAATATAAAATATAATTTATTATTTAATTATTTACAAATTTTCACTTGTAGTGAAAACACCAACATCTACGCTCACCTGGAGAGAAAAATCGCCTCAAGGCCTGCTAACACCAAGATAGTCATTGCCACCCTACCACTGAGACCCATCCCCCCCACCAAAGCTGGAAAGCGTGCCAACTGGGGGAGGGCTCGAAACAAGTCAAGCGATGGGATCACGGGTGGCAGTTAGAGGGTCAAAATAACACTCGGCAGCTGAGCAAAACTAATTTATTACCAGCAAACAAACAAATAATCAAAAACTGACAGGCAGAAGGCCACAATATAGATTCGCACTTAACAAACAAGCTACACAAAATTAACAAGAAAATGACACAAGCTACAAAAACCACAAACGCTACAAATACCAAAATTAACAGTTAACAACTACATGGCCTATCTGCAGCCCAGCCTGAGACACCCAAAACGTAAGAAATTTATTAACAACTTAAGTGAAAAATTTAAGAAAATTTTGACTACACCCAATACACCCGGCAATTTGGCCCACATCCCATAATTCCACCGAGGCCAGGGAGTAAGCCGGAATCCCTGGGCAGCTCCGAATAGGAATTTAAGCAAAAGTACAATAATACCCTTTTGGTGAAAGTATGAAAACTAAACAATTTAAAAAAAAATATATAACCCGGTACCGTTATAGTACAAAGTCCCTTCCAAAACACCCCTAATACACTTAACAAAAAAAATAAAAAACAATCACTAGGCCTAAACATGAAATAAATAATAACATGATTTAACAATAGGGACCTAACAAATATAAACTCTAAAATATCTAACAACAAAATAAACTAATTAAACTAAATAACAAGAAATATAAATATAAATAAATATTAACATCAAAAAGTTCTTTTTGTATTTCAAGTTTTCTTTTCCCTTAATAAAAAAAATACACATATAGGTCCCCATGGCTGTGTTGCATAAATCACTTTGCTCTAGTTTTAGGCCTAGGCCACATAAAGTTCCACAAACATTTTTTTTCTTCTTTTTTTCTATATTTCACTTTTTTTATTTAATGCCATCAAAACCCCCCAGCTCAGCCGCCGGGAAACAAAATGGAACGCACTGACCTGAGGACTGAAGAAAATTGCCCCGAGAAGTAGAGAGGGCAGTGAGGGGCAGAGCTCGCTCAATCACATGGTCCCCAGGCCAGGCTCGCAGTGGTAGAGTGGTTGACCATCCCCGGACGGCAGGCCGAGGGCTGAACGTCCCACTCAAGGACCCTGGACTGCAAGGCAACACCACAGCACATTAAAAACAGTCCAGCCACAACAACAAAAATACTAGACATAACAACTAATAACATGAAATGGCAAAACAACACAAGAACAGACAAAATTATACATGATTGGAGCACACTAGAAAAATAAAAGATCCATTTTTAGGCTATGAAAAATTATGTTGGAAAACAGATTTAAGACAAACTACAACTTAACAAATTACCAAAGAATTAATTACGTACAGGGAACAAAAAATGGTAAACGGAAAACTAGGCTATGGATACAGGAGCAATATGTTATAACATGAAAATCCAACTAAACAGATAGGCTAGGTTATTGTCAATTAACAAAAAGATGGTAAATCGGTAACTCCAACTGAAAAAGGCTCAACAAAACATTATACAGAACTACTATTAAATATAAAACCAGATATAATAAAGCAATTAATGTTAAAAAGGTAACATTGAGCACATGGCTCGAACCTAGGTTAACCAATATAACCAAAAGAATACAATTTTAACGAAACCCTGAAACTGACAAATAAACCAGAATATTATTTAAACAAAGTATTTTCACCAAAAGGGTGATTAGATATTAGAAATTACAAAATGAACACTTACGTTTTAGGATCCTCTAGCCTCGCATGGTAAGGTCGTTCGGCCGCAGAGAAACTACTAGAACAATCCAACAGACGGCCAACCCGACAGACCAAAGGCTGGAACACGGAACGACCGAGTCCAAGCCAACGGCCACCAAAGTAAGCGAAACGCCGGGCACAAGCGAATCTCAGGCAGCCTGGCAGACCACGACGAAACGAAATGTACCGGTCAAACAACCCGGTACACCACATCGTCATGACCTGCCCGCCACTCACAACATAAACCAGGAGACAGCCCTCGTGAATGCTTACATTGAAGAGCTTGCTGTACGGCACAACATCACCGTCCTCGACACGAACATACTGCAGCGGAAGCATTTCACGAGGCATGGCATGCACCTCCATAAGCGTGGCAAGTGACTGTTGGCAAAACTCCTGGTCAACGCTCTCTCCAGAGCATGCGCCTCTCGACTGAGCCAATCTCCGAAGGCTGCGCCGACCGAAGCGCCCAGAGACGTGCGCCTCGCCAACTGGCCGACCTCCCCTGCGTTCGTCTCGGCGAGAACATGCGACCTGACGACGCCTCCACCGGGACCTACGCCACCAAGCCCCAGGGTTTCGCGTGGGCCTTCACCGTCATTAGCGGACCCAGTGGTGACCTACGACCTGACAACGACGCCACTGCGGTTCTTGTCTTCAAGTCCAATGGTGACTCCTGGCTTGGCGTCGTACGCCGAGGCCGTCAGCAGGCCATTGCAACGGCCTAATTTTTTAGGCAGCCTACTCTCAGCTACTCCAACAGACTGACAAACAAAAAAACAAATCATAAAAACACGAAATCAATCCAAATTCTAAAAAATCGAATCAACAAAAATTTTCAAAATGCAAAGTTTCATTGGTGCACCAGAACGCACAAATGGCAACCAATAAGATGGACGAATTTTCTCTGTTGTGCGAGGAACTCGATCCAGATATGCTAGTTGTTACCGAGCATGGGTTCAACAACAGAATTATCGATCATTTTGAGATACTAAATTATCAATTGGCCAACCACCATTGCCGTACAACCACTAAAGGCGGTGGGGTGGCAATTTTTTCAAAAAACAAATTTTCGACTACCCCTTACAAACTGACTGCATCCACTGACAAGGATTTCGAAATAACAGGGGTAAAAGTCGAAACCAACAGATCTCTATTGACAGTAATTGGTTTGTACAGATCTCCCAGCGGAAACTTTGAATCCTTCTTGGAAAAATTTGATTTCATGTTGTCGGAAATGTTGAAAAAGAACCAACATTTCATTGTCATGGGAGATTTCAACATAAACGTCCTAGACGCTACTTGTCCCATGACAAAACAGTTTGCTGACTTGCTAAGGTCGTTTGGACTAGCATGGTCAATCAACTCGCCAACGAGAGTGGCCAATAATTCAGCAACTGCCATCGACAACATAATAACAAACCTGACCAACATCAAAGCGACTGTGATCAACACGGCCATATCTGATCATTATGGCCAGCAGGCCATCATTGATGACCATGAGCCAAAACGGGATCCAATTCAAATGAGATCAGCCAGGAAAACAAGGCCCGAAAACATTTCGCTCCTGAACTCCATGCTTGCGCGGGAGAGATGGGACTTTTTAAATTTCAATGATCCCGTTGATAAACAATTTGAAACCTTCGAATCAACATTTAGTTACCATTTAAACGTGAGCTGCCCCATGAAACAAATTAAACAAAAGCCGAGGAAAAAATTGTGCACATGGATTACCAAAGGTATCCTAGTTTCGAGAGAGAATTTATTATTTCTCTCCGAAATTAAGAAGTGCTCAACAAATCCAGAATTCATGCTCTTTTTTCAAAATTACAAACGAATCTATAGGAAAGTCATCAGAGCTGCAAAGGCCTATGATGTAAATAAAACTCTGCTCACGTCCAAAAACATCTCAAAAACTGCATGGGCCGTCATTAACAATAAAAAACCACCCACAAACAAACGAATTGAACTGGAAATTGGAAATGAACGCATTCAAGACCCTCTTAAGGTCGTGGATGAGTTCAACAAATTTTTTGCCTCGGTCGGAGTGGACCAAGGGCTTGGTCCTACTCCGCGACAGCCTCTCCCGCCTCGAGTGCAGAGTCCAGCAGCCTAAATGGCGTTGGCCCCAGTCTCTCAACTGGAGATTGACCGGGTGATCAGAGACCTTCAGTCAAAAAAATCGAACGATTCAAATCATTTGTCCACGTGGCTCCTCAAAAAACTGTTCTCAACACCTGTTGGGACCATTGGAACACCTGATCAACCACTCTTTCACATCGGGAACCTTTCCGTCCTCACTCAAAAAGGCAAAGGTATTCCCAATATTTAAAAAGGGCGACCCCCTCTCTCCCCAAAATTACCGCCCAATTTCAATGCTTCCAATCTTCAGCAAAATCTTTGAAAAAGTCTTTATCACAAGATGTGTGGATTTTCTCGATAGGCACAATCTGCTATCAAACAACCAGTTCGGATTTCGAAGTGGTAAATCGACTACAGACGCAGTAACGCGTCTAGTAGAAATGATAGTAGATGGAATTGAATGTCGAAGAGAGACACTCAGTATTTTCCTTAACTTGTCTAAAGCCTTTGACTGTGTTGATCATTGTCTGCTTCTTTACAAACTTAAACATTACGGGATACGAGGAGTGCCTCTCAAATAGCTTGAATCGTATCTCAGTAATAGAACACAATTCGTTGGAATTTCTGAAACCCGGTCGGGAGAGGAGTGGCTAAATTATGGGGTCCCACAAGGCTCTATACTTAGTCCGCTGCTCTTCTCGACCTACGTCAACTTGGCAAGGTCTTGCCTCATCCGCACAACAAGGACAAATTGTCCAATATGCAGATGATACGACAATCTGCATGAACGCAAAAACAATCCAAGAGCTCGAAAAGGTGACCTATTTGGAGCTCAACAGCGCAATCCAACATTTCAAAAATCTCAACCTCAAAACCAACCCAACAAAATCAAACTTCATCAAATTTGGTTTGCGTCAAAAAGACTCAGAGATACCTACAGTCATGCTGGATGAAACTGAGATCGAAGAGATCTACTCAGCCAAATTCCTAGGAATATACCTAGATCAAGGATTGACTTGGGATTGCCAAGTAGACCACGTTTGCTCAAAACTGTCCTCAGGAATTTATGTTTTGAGAAAACTGTCAGAGTATTGCCCAACTCAGGTACTGATGATGGCGTACTACGGAGTAATTTACCCACATCTCTCATACGGACTGGCGGTGTGGGGAGGTTGCTCCAACGCGAACCTCTCAAGAATTTTTGTTCTTCAAAAAAGAGCGGTTCGAATAATCGCAAAACTTAGGCAGAGAGAGTCGTGCAGAGCAGCATTCAAAAACCAGAACTTGTTGACATTACCCTGCCTCTACATTCTTGAAACATGTCTCTTTTTTAAATCAAAACATGAGTCCATAAGAGGTTGCGACATACACTCTTATGAGACTAGAGGCAGGGGTAACTACCGAACTGGGAAACACAGGACGGTAGCTTACGAACGATTGCCCGCACAGGCAGGTGTTCAATTTGTCAACAAGCTGCCAAATTCAATCAAATGTGCTCCTACGCTGAAGGCGTTCAAATCTCGTCTGAAGCAAGTGTTGATTGCAGAGGCATTCTACAGTTCGGACGAGTTTTTGGCACATAACTGGGAGATCTAGTAAAATTGCAAGAGTAGGCTGGCTGAGTGGGAACAATTTTTTTCTTTTTTTGAAAGAATGGGTGTGTGAATGCATGCTTATTGTATGTATGAATGTGGATCTGGATGTAAGCGTGGATGAATAATTTTAGCTTAGTTTAAATATTTCATAGTAATGACGATTGCGATGCATTATACAAATGTAAAAATATGCAATAAAACATTTATTTATTTACTTCATTTTCAATATACCTTTATACTTCTTTATGTTATTACAAGTCGATATTTAGTTGTTATTTACATTCTAAAATAGACACGATGGTTAGTATTTTCAGCAGCTAAAGTGAGAATCAGAACGAAAATTGTGGAGCACCTTTCTGGAGCACCGCGGGCAGCCATCGCACAAGTCCTGCCTACTACTGCTTTGTCTCTGGTGTAGTCCACTGCTGAACATTGTGTAGCACCTTGCTGGAGCACCGCGGGCAGCCATCGCACAAGTCCTGCCTACTACTGCTTTGTCTCTGGTGTAGTCCACTGCTGAACATTGTGGAGCACCTTGCTGGATCACCACGGGCAGCCATCACACAAGTCCTGCCTACTACTGTTTTGTCTCTGGTGAAGTCCACTGCTGAATATTGTGGAGCACCTTGCTGGATCACCTTGGGTAGCCATCACACAAGTCCTGCCTACTACTGCTTTGTCTCTGGTGTAGTCCACTGCTGAACATTGTGGAGCACCTTGCTGGAGCACCGTGGGCAGCCACCGCACAAGTCCTGCCTACTAATGCTTTGTCTCTTGTGAAGTCCACTGCTGAACATTGTGTAGCAGCTTGCTGGAGCACCGCGGGCAGCCATCGCACAAGTCCTGCCTACTACTGCTTTGTCTCTGGTGTAGTCCACTGCTGAACATTGTGGAGCACCTTGCTGGATCACCACGGGCAGCCATCACACAAGTCCTGCCTACTACTGTTTTGTCTCTGGTGAAGTCCACTGCTGAATATTGTGGAGCACCTTGCTGGATCACCTTGGGTAGCCATCACACAAGTCCTGCCTACTACTGCTTTGTCTCTGGTGTAGTCCACTGCTGAACATTGTGGAGCACCTTGCTGGAGCACCGTGGGCAGCCACCGCACAAGTCCTGCCTACTAATGCTTTGTCTCTTGTGAAGTCCACTGCTGAACATTGTGTAGCAGCTTGCTGGAGCACCGCGGGCAGCCATCGCACAAGTCCTGCCTACTACTGCTTTGCCTCTGGTGTAGTCCACTGCTGAACATTGTGTAGCACCTTGCTGGAGCACCGTGGGCAGCCACCGCACAAGTCCTGCCTACTACTGCTTTGTCTCTGGTGCAGTCCACTGCTGAACATTGTGGAACACCTTGCTGGATCACCGCGGGCAGCCATCACACATGTCCTGCCTACTACTGCTTTGTCTCTGGTGCAGTCCACTTCTGAACATTGTGGAGCACCTTGTTATTATAGTTTTTTATTTTTTATAATAATTTATAATATAATTTCCATTAACCAAGGATTTTGTCCTACCAAATTAGTCGAATCTTACGTAGATCACATGTTGTACTTGTACTACGTTACTAAAAAAGACGGTTTTTACGACGAACTGTGACGTCACATGGACAATCTCAGCTGACTTGTTTATTATATTAAGTACTGGTAACTAATTTTACTAATCACGTATAACAATTCAGCTAAATAGTAAGCAAGTTTTCATTTGGAATTATAACAACAGCAGTTAGAACAGTATGTTTGTGTTACTTGTGGTTTGTTTTTTCCATCACGTCATGGGAGGGGCGCGTGACCGTCTTCTTTTCTAGGCAAAGTTAAATGAAAATGAAAATTGTCTTTATTATGCGGAGTTGGGACTATTAAGTCCTCTCTTCCACTCGTGTTTTGTAGGAATATTGACACCATTCAACTTGGTACAGACGGGGTCATAGCGCTAAGCATGTCGGAGAGGTAGTGCAGAAAGTAAATATCCCCTACCATATGGTATGTACATAAAAAATGTCTGGTGAAAATCTAGCCTTAAATACGATTTAGGTTAATGATATGTCAACATAGTTTACGTAGTAATACAGATAAAACACTGGAATAAATATTGATATTGTAATAACAATAAGTAAAATAATAGAGCTGTGATTTTATAATAACTTATTTGGTTACGTGCAAGAGAAAAATGTAAACAATCGTTGTATAATAAAAACCTATTTTAAAAGAAAATAAAAACATCTGATTTGATTATTTCCGAGATTTTGATTTACATTAATGTACAAGGGAGGGGGATCCATTGATGTACATACATTGGAGGGGGAAATCCATTGATGCGCATGACCAAATGCGACGCCCAGCACTACGATCCGGCCTGTATTTCTTTGTAGCTTTAAACGTAAGGACGTTCCTATCTAAAGTACATAGCTTTCCACCGCTTCCAGGTGGTGTAGAATAAAACCAACCTATGAGCGTTCCAGAATTTGGTCGTTACGAGAAATATTTCTAACAA